>JAECUM010003540.1:0-105527 GCA_016617855.1 Megalonaias nervosa | reverse complement strand
AACGGACAGACGGAATAATAATAATAATAATAAAAAACAACAGGAAATCCCATAAGCTCTTAGTCTATGACCGGAGGAGCTAAAGACATCGGAACTTAGTTATACTAGCGAGTTTGTGTCGCCGACTACATTAAGACACAAGACAAAAAGGGCAACAACTCTAATACTGAGCATAGTGATTTGTCGGTATGCGCATCTTCAGGTGATAACCATAATATTTACTGAGTTTCCTGGTAAACCCATCAAAAATCGATGCGTTAACGAGTATGTTTGCCAGCTCGAAGAACGATTAACATAAACCCCCGATTTGTGACAGTGAGTGATAGCTGATTTGGATTTTAGAGTACCAATCTGGGCCTTACTTCTGACGTACATTTCTCTGACGATTGCTAGCTCTGCATGACTGTTTTCACTTTCTGAACCTCAGAGATAAAAATAATATTTGTATTTTTATTCTTTATTTTAGAAGCAGTCATTTTATTCAGTTCTCCGATTTGGACAGCACATGGTTTTAATACTGTCAGGCCAAGTAGGTGAAAGACACTGGTGTATGTTCACTTGCACTATATTGTGAGAGATGCAGAGCTAACAGATTTGCCTTGTACCTTTCCTTGCGATGCGACCAAAGGCGGAATGGAATCTGTTATGCTGCCCAAACCCAAGTCAGGAGGGCAGGCAATCAGGGGGAATAACTTATGTTAATGCTGTAAATCGAACTCTTTTCAAATCTGGTTAATTTTGAGCCATAAACCAAACTTAATTGCAATGGTGGCGCTCTACAGTTTCGTATTTTGCATAGTTAAAATTTTAAAGAAAAAGTATTTCCCCGGGTTTCCTCACTAGTTATACTGGCTATTTAAAAAAGACCTTGTATATCTTAGGTCTTGTTCAAAGAACCTTTAATTCCCTTTATTTTGGTGTATGATTGATGGGTATAATATGGGTTATAGAGTATACAGCTTGGCCTTACTCCAGATGTGCACCTTTCAAAAAGTGCTAGCTCCACTTGGTCATTTTCACTTCCTGAATTTCAGAGGTAAATTGTAAAAAAAAAAGAGCCAATAACTTTTTTTACATTTTATATATTTGGTAATTCATTCATTGCACTTTCAGAAGCTGGTACTGTTTAGTCTGGCAAAATTCGTTTTCCCTATTTTAATTGGTGCTAAGGATAGTGTACTTTAGACAAATTCAGGCTGATTTTTGGAGTACAAGGGAGCAGTCATTTTAGTTAGCAGTGTACTAAGATCATTTACAATTTCCAGAAGCACAATATCCAAAGAAATTTCAGCCACATTACATTAAAGTAGCATAGAGGTATGCCAACATTCTCTCCATTGTGCATATTTTAAATGCAAACAACTTCACCATACATACGTCACTCTCTCAAAAGTACATAATAACTGGTGAGCGCCCCCAATAGAACAAAGTTTATTAAGGTTATGCTGTAGAGGCCGAAGTGGAAAGGAGAAACAACCAGCGTATAATTCCTGCAACTGACATCATACAACAGTGGAAGAAGAAAAAAAGTCGTTAAGGTATCGATATAAAGCCGCATGTCAAATGGTTTAAATTATAAAAAAAACCCATTACGTTGTGCTGTGCAAACCAAATCCAGTCTGATGGGCAATCAAAGGGTTATAACTCCTGTAAATGACATAACGGATGGAAAGAGAAGTCCTTCAAGGCGTCAAACTGCAAGCGAAATCTGGGCAAGTTCTAAGAATTCCCAGGAAAATTATCTTGCATAAATAAAAATTTTGAAAAACCTATGTATGGAAGGAAAAGCTGACAGCAGGAGAGGCAATATGATTACTGTATGACTCCTCTTCGTGGGGGCCCCGAGTGACCGAGTGGTCTAAAGCGCTCTCCGTTACGGATCACTGCCATCTCACCTGTCTGCGTGGGTTCGAGTCTCAGATTCGGCCACTGTGGGTATGTGAGACAGCTTGCCAGTAGCTTCTCGTGGGTCGGTGGTTCTTTCCAGGGTTTTCCCGGGTTCTTCCTCCACCATTAATAATGGCCGCCATGTATAGCCTATCGTGTGCTGAAAAATGGCGTTAAACCCTACAACAACTCCTCTTCGAAGAGCTGGCTCCTAATAAGATTTTTAATCAGGCCACCATATCAGCCATGTCCGACCTCAGATCTAGTGTATATTCATGTAGGATCATTTGCATTATCGTAAGAAGTCTCTGGGCAAATATTACAGTATCAACATCTTTCGGCAGAAGTAACAATGAGATTACTAAAGTGATCACCGTCGTGGCCATGTCGGAGGTCAGGTCAACGTCATTTTCATTTAAGATTAACTAAATATCATGAAGGGACTGACACTGGCCAAAACTAATTTTCGCGAATCCAAGACTTTCTGCTTTCAACTGCAGAGCATTTATGATGTTCTCCAGCAATATCGATTTTCAAGATGGCCACCTTGGCAACCATACGGGATGTAAGAACAATATTACCATATAATCAGGAGTGCCCATAACAAGATTTCAAAAATGGCTACCTTGAGCCATATTGGATGTCAGATGGGCATCATTTTCATTTATGAACATTATGATACAAGTCCTTTGGTGAAAATCGCATGTCAAGCAGAGCAGTTAATACAAATTTTCAAGACAGCGGCCACGTTGAGGTTAGATAGTACCACTGTCGATTAGGCCCAGCTAGACATCAGACGAAGTCATTAAGTGAAAATCGCATGCTGATACAACTATACGTTCAGGAGAAGTAACAATATCAAGAGGTTCAAGATGGTGGCTCTGGTGGCAATCTTGGATGTCCAGGTGGTATCTTTTTCATCTAGAATCAGTTTCTTTGCGATCCTCCAAGAAGTTTAGGAGAAGAAAATCAACTTATACCAACAAATGGATGGATGACAGACGATGGACAACAGGCAATCCATTACGCTTTTCTGATTATGACCAGCAGATCTACAATTGGGTTAATGGCAGTAATAAAAAAATATGAAACGATTGCTAGTAGGTATCATTGAGAATCCTGATCTGAACGGTTGGTAAAAAAATAATTTTTACAAATAATATGAAACAGAATTATACCGTTCGTAACCATCATATAAATAAAAATAAACAAATTTGCTTTTGAAAAAAAAATCCCGGTACATTAAGGAATCAAGTTCATTAACGACTTTCGTATCACATGACCAAAATCGCAAGGAAATACCTCCATTTATATTTTTAATCATAAAACGCGCTTTGCCATCTTTACCTTTAGTAATGTTAAACTGGCATTATTTTGCATAAGGCAGCCATTTTCTTGTACCCGTGAGTGGTGCCCGGATGGGTAGTGTGTGATGCAACGCAATCTTTTCTGATAATAGTCATAATAGTCATTCAATCCCTTCCACTATATTGGAATAAATAATACTAACAATAGTGTCTTTTCTTTTAGTAACACGAGAAGCAGTGACTGACAGTTCGTGTACATCATTGATAAAAGCTTTTTAGAAATCATGAAGATGGACAAAATTCTCCATGTACAGCATTTGCAAAGGTTTATGAACAAATCACCTGGATCTATAACCAATAGTCATAATCTTCTAGAAATGCACTTTAACATGTGCATCTACACGATGCATACAAATAAAGTATGATCTATATGCACATTTGGGACTATGTATAATTTATTAATAATTACTATTTACATCAACATCTATATGTGCTTTACATTCTTTTCAACAGAATTCAGTCGATTCTTTAAGATTTGTTTGAATTCAACATACAACGCGTTTTACTTTTTCAAATGACGCTGCCTTTTACAAAAAGCATTTGCATGCAAGTGACTGTCCATTGCTCTGATTCTGTGGTATTAACACTGCATTAGGCACTGTTTAAACGAAATCAACATTATTTTAAATATATACATCCAAATTTGTGGTCTGAAACGGAAGTTTAGAAAATCTTGAACAAGATTTCAAATTTACGACAAATTTCTCTGACAGCGTATATACTCTTTGATGCAAGCCAATCAACTTCAAATGTGCAAATTAAGTATGATAAAACAAAAAAGTTTCAGGAGTTTTCTTGATACTCGTAAACCACGAAAAAGGCGGGCATGAAGCTGCACATGCTGAACGTGATCTTGTATGTTGCGTGTTCAACCAATATGCACGTCCAACCTTTAATTTGGCTATCGGCACCTATGAATAAGTAATTAGTATCACTTAGAACTGCCAATTCTGTTGCTCCAATTTTTGGGATATTATTAATGTGATCATTATCAGACGCTACTGTGGTGATTTACTTTCCATCTGCTTCTAAGAAAGCATCTATTTTCCTTTAAAAGTGAATAACAGCAGCACGTGTTCCAACTTGGTATTACTTAGGAATATAAATCTACCTGCTTGAATAGCGAAGTAATTGATTCAATACATAAATCATTCAAGAGGACAGCATTATCTTCAACCAAAACCAAGTTCATAAACAAAAATTTGGAATTTATAGAAAGCATAAAATATATATACATGTATGTATGAGCATTTTATGGCATCTCTACACAATTTATGACTATATGGTGCCAACTAATGGTAAAGTTAGAAAAGAACTCAAATACAAATTGTAGCTCCTCAGAAATACAGAGTAATGTAATTCAGATATTGTGTGTTCGAGACAAAGGTAGTCAGTAGTGGTGTTGCATCTCCATTTAATCTAAATTTCTGAGCCTATCCTTTTAAGAATTCTTAGTTGTCCCCATCCTCAAATCAAAATCTAAGCTAGCAGTGTAATTATTATCGTGGATGTTACTAAATGTTAGTCATCAATTGTGAGGGCAAAGTGACACTTCCCATAGTTCACCACTGATAAAAAGGGATAGGATGGAATCTGATGAACCTGATGGCCTTTATTTTTGAGATGCTCTAGCATACAATGGGTTTAAAATTGCCACTACTGATGGCAAACACTCAGATTTAAGGAAATTTATCTTAATCACATTTAATAAGGACAATCAAGTAATATTCCAAAAGAAAAGGTGATAGTAAAGGTTAGCCATGACAATACACAGAAAAAATTTAAAATTGAAGTAATGTGCGAACAGATCAGGATCTATCTATGCTCTCTGCTGTAAATCACAAGAAATTAGACTGACATGCCAGGAAATTTCACACTTCAGATCTGGGTTTCTGCTGTTCACATTTAGGTATGCCTTATACAAGAATAAATTCTGTAAGGATAAGGACACCAGATGTGGAGAGGTAGACATTATTTGAAAAGGATTACTACTTCTGCTATTTTCACCCAAAACAATGCAAAGTTACATATGGGACCCAAAGATATAGAAAAATATTATATACAATTATAAATAAGAGATTCTTTCATTGATTGTACATAACTTTTGATGCTAAGAAAAAGCAAAAGAACACTTATGAAGGGAGTACATTAGAAAGACTAACTGATCCACTACCAATCATGTATTTGTGCATTGTGCATCATTTATCCCTTACTGGTTTCATTACCATCAAAATGGTTATGCACCACAACTCATTTTCCTCTGGAGTCTTTCCATTTTCGTCTGAAATGGGGTAGGAAACATGCTTTTTAAAATACTTGTGATTGCATCCCAACACATCTGTTTCACGGCGATTTTCGTTTTGTCAGATGCTTAAATGTATAGAAGACGATTCCCATTGATCATTTTGCTCGTGCATGAGCAGAAGTGTAAAACCTCGACTTGGAGGACTCACTGGACCCAGGATTTTGTGTCTTTGCCCCTTTTTACTCTAAATCTCAAAAGATATCCTACTTTTTGCAAAGGTTCGTCTCTTTGCGCAGTTTGGACTGGTGGAGTGTCAGATCAAGGAGAGAACGCAATATAGAAGTGAGGGAACGCAAGTTGCACAGATGTGGGGGGACAACAGCAAGCGCAAACTACACCCCTGTGGACTGGTCAGCTTTACATCTCAAAGCAGATATGTTAAAATGATAAACTCTGCTTCCAGTAATGGTAATTTTTGGTCTAAAAAGAAGTCTGGTCTCGAAAATTGTTTTTTGACAAATTTGTTTTAAATATCCAAGTAGAAAGTCAATATTACTTGATATCACTGCAGAGCTACATCTTTCCCCTTTCTACAGTACTACTTCCTTTGGCATATCATGAAAAATGTTGATGCCACAGAGCTCAGAACTACGGTACTACCTCGTGATGCAAAAACGTGGCATGTGGGGATAACGAGTTAATACTACTGGTTTATTGATAAACAGAAAGTTATTTAAAAGTGAAATTTTCATATTTGAAGCCTTTTAAATGCAAAGGTTTTGAACCATGCAATATAATTTTATGGGAACATATAAGGGATTTTAATGGATTCAAAATAAGGGTAAACAGACACCTCCATTTAGTTTTTAATGTAATGCCTAATACCAAATCTCCTTCTGATCCGTTCAGTCCTTCAGAAGTTGAGTGGAAATGAAATTTGCGACATGTGATGGAACAGGCGGTGATGTGACATGCACAGAAAGATCCCCTCCATAGTTATTGTGGTGGCATAAAAAAAAAAAAAAAACCCAAATGGAATTTATGCACAAAACCTCTGCACTAAGAATCATGATTCAGAACTTGACATTTTTCTAGTGTAACATGTTCTGTCAGAACAAAACTGCTTCATTACTTTGGTTGCATGCTGATATATTACCTTGGTAGACACCAGCACCAGGCTTGTACCCTTTGCCTTTTTTTTCTTTGCCACCGTAATGAAGCTTTTATTTCTATACTACCCTGAATAGCTTTTACTTCTATACTACCCTGAATAGCTTTTATTTCTATACTACCCTGAATAGCTTTTATTTCCTGAATAGCTTTTATTTCTATACTACCCTGAACAGCTTTAATTTCTATACTATCCTGAATAGCTTTAATTTCTATACTATCCTGAATAGCTTTAATTTCTATACTATCCTGAATAGCTTTTATTTCTATACTATCCTGAATAGCTTTAATTTCTATACCATCCTGAATAGCTTTTATTTCTATACTACTCTGAATAGCTTTTATTTCTATACTACTCTGAATAGCTTTTTCTATACTACCCTGAATAGTTTTTATTTCTATACTACCCTGAATAGCTTTAATTTCTATACTATCCTGAATAGCTTTAATTTCTATACTATCCTGAATAGCTTTTATTTCTATACTACTATGAATAGCTTTTATTTCTATACTATCCTGAATAGCTTTAATTTTTATACTATCCTGAATAGCTTTAATTTCTATACTACCCTGAACAGCTTTAATTTCTATACTATCCTGAATAGTTATAATTTCTATACTATCCTGAATAGCTTTAATTCCTATACTATCCTGAATAGCTTTTATTTCTATCCTACTCTGAATAGCTTTTTCTATACTACCCTGAATAGCTTTTATTTCTATACTACCCTGAATAGCTTTAATTTCTATACTATCCTGAATAGCTTTTATTTCTATAATACCCTGAATAGTTTTTATTTCTATACTACCCTGAATAGCTTTTATTTCTATACTACTATGAATAGCTTTTATTTCTATACTATCCTGAATAGCTTTAATTTTTATACTATCCTGAATAGCTTTAATTTCTATACTACCCTGAACAGCTTTAATTTCTATACTATCCTGAATAGCTTTAATTTCTATACTACCCTGCATAGCTTTAATTTCTATACTATCCTGAACAGCTTTAATTTCTATACTACCCTGAATAGCTTTAATTTCTATACTACCCTGAATAGCTTTAATTTCTATACTATCCTGAATAGCTTTAATTTCTATACTATCCTGAATAGCTTTAATTTCTATACTATCCTGAACAGCTTTAATTTCTATACTACCCTGAATAGCTTTAATTTCTATACTATCCTGAACAGCTTTAATTTCTATACTATCCTGAATAGCTTTAATTTCTATACTATCCTGAATAGCTTTTATTTCTATACTACCCTGAATAGCTTTTATTTCCTGAATAGCTTTAATTTCTACACTATCCTGAATAGCTTTAATTTCTATACTATCCTGAATAGCTTTAATTTCTATACTATCCTGAATAGCTTTTATTTCTATACTACCCTGAATAGCTTTTATTTCCTGAATAGCTTTAATTTCTACACTATCCTGAATAGCTTTAATTTCTACACTATCCTGAATAGCTTTAATTTCTATACTATCCTGAATAGCTTTTATTTCCTGAATACTTTAATATGTCTTCATGCTAGGCCGTATCTTCACTGAGTCATAACAGCATACAAAAATTTTGTTTAACCACTGAAATTCACAAAGTTTCTATCAAATGCCTTGGCTTGTGCTGAAATAAATTCTTGATTTCACAATAATATGATTAAAAATGTAAAGACTGGTCATCTTTTCATACAGTTATTAACATAGTGGATCACTTGCATATTTTATTACATGTGAGATGCTGTTGCACACATGAATACAAACAAAAAAAGGTAAATTAAAAAAAGGAATGCAAGCCTTACAAGATTTCAAGTTTAAAATTGCTTTATTATTTGTCAATTATTGCTCATTTCTAAGACAAGAGCTGAGAAAAATAAAATATGCCAGTGTTTTTTTATGGCAAGTTTTCATGGAATGACCTCATATAAGAAGGAAAAATGTACAATACATAGGAAGCTTGATCATGCATCATCCTTTTCAGACAACCAATCCAGAACTAATTTTTTAAATAGCCAAATCAACCTTTAAAAACAAAATGTACCCAAGCTCTGTTAAGAGGTGTTGGACCATTTTAAATCTCGAACATTCTTCAACCTGTGGAACGTGGGGATAAGTCTGGTAACTAATGTCACTTTACTCAGTCCATATATGGTACTTCTACAAAGATTTGTTTACATCTACATGGTTTTCAAGATTGTGCTGCAGCATGTGAAACTGCTGCAGGCCAACAGTCCAATGCCAGCCAATTTCATGGTGGACTGGGTTCAATACTGAGTGGCCAGTCCAACTGGCTAGTTGGATTTTAGGCAGATCAAGTAAATTTAGTGTACAGATTTGATACTTTTATGATATTAAAAGCAATATTAAAAACCAAGTGAAAAATAAATAAGGGTGAATTATTTCTGATGACCACTCATGAATCTGGGTGAGATGAGAGGATAAATAACTTGATTTTCATCTGCATACACCAGATGCTTGTAACTTCAAATAACAACTCTACTGTTTCTATGTGATGTCTTATGAAATATGCTACTTCCGATAACCATGGTCAACATGAACTATTTTGATGCCTGAAAGCCACCAAACAACAAAAAAAAACAGCCAAGGAAAAAATAACTATTTAAAGGGAAGACAATACTATCAAATGAAAATTAAATCTGGGTTACAGAATTCTCTTGGAATGTAGAAACTAGATGCATGCTACGACCATGACAAAGCTGTTATAGTTTGTTCGGCTCTGCATCACAAGTATCTGAGACTGCAGTGAAGTGAATTTTCAAGCAAGCTGCTCAAAATGTAGCTAAAGTTACAGAATTTGTTTTCCTCAAGAATGATTTAAGCATCATTTGTATCAACAAACAGTGCTGCACTACTCTCTCAATATATCCTGAAAAAGATTGGTCTGTGTATATGTAATTGGTCATGGAGTTATGGAAGAGTTAATTTTTTTAATACAGGACCAAGTAATTATGGGAGCCACTGCATGTCACTTTTTTTAAAAAAAAATTTCAAAAACTTTCCACAAAATAATTTCTTTCTCAAACCCTATTCCACAATCAATATAAGTTTCAGTGCTTGAATCATCTCATCTGTTATATTTACATCAGCCCACTTGTGTATTTATCTCACTTTGATCTGGCCTCTTTCATCTTGAAGCCATAACACTTATATTTATATATGAAAATCAAGCAAACTATACTTTATCCACTGATTTTGCAAATTTTTCTTTTCCTGTTTCTCCCTCCCCCAACCAACTTCACAAATAAACATTAGTTTTGATACAGCATATTCTTTAAACCAAGTTAAATGTAAACAAAATCCTTGTGCAAGTGATGAGGTTCATCACCAAATTTTAGGGCCCATATCTTGTGGGTCAAAAGGCAAGAGTTAAATCTCTGAAGATGGATATGGTATATTACTAAAATATTCATACCGGATTGGAATATAGCTGTCTGAAGATAAATAATTTAATTTCCTATGTTTTAATACTTTAATTCTTAAACAGAGGCCCTGAAAACACCTGCATCAAAAAATGCTGGCAATTTACTTTTCTCTGCATGACTTAAGTTCATCATGCTCTGCCTAATTATAAACAAATACCAATCTCTTACAGAGATTCAGGAAAACATAGTCATAAACACTAGTAAATCATAAAGAACAAGATTTGCATAGTTAAGTTCTACTAAACATTGCATTCAGTACTCTTTCAAAAACTACTACTAATACAGGACTAATCAAAACAATGCTTTTCAAGCCATAATACATGCTAAAGTGTGCATGTTTTCCTTTGTAAACTGGACAATGCAGTGCCAAACAAAATGGAACTTGCAAGTGACATCACAGTCAATTCCTAATGAGTGAACTTAGTGAATTTTTGTAAATACGAGAAATATCAGGAGATTGTGCACGCTGGCTTCTTGTAACTTATGATGCATACAGTCATGTCCTGTTCTAACAGGATACAAGTTTATCGGGGGTACAAACCAAAGTTACTACTTTTTCCTCGTTATGAGTATAGTATTCTAACATTACTCCTTTATCATTCACAGAATTTTTATCTTCTTTGGAGCTAATGTTGTTTTTCATATCAGTGTCTTGATGTTGGCTTCCTGATATCTGTGTCATAGATATCTTTTCTTGATCTATTACATGGTTTTCTTTACCACTGAAATCAAAATAGTCAACACTTTTATTCAATTCCTTTATCAACAATACTTGTTCCTTTTCAGGAACTGAAGTTGCTGACGCAGTATCTCCCAAGTGTTTCTCTTCTGAATCTGAATTACATATCTTTAGGAATTCATCATAGTCAATGACTTCCATATCAGATATCTCATTTTTCTTTGAGTTGCTTAGTTCTCTTGCATCATCTTCCATGTCCTCATCCTCCTCTTTTTTCTCTTTCTCTGTATGTTGAATGGTTTTTGTATCGTCACTTACCTTATGTCTTTTGGAAGTCAGAGTAAGTTCTTTCTTGGCTTGTGCCACCTCAACATATCTTGTTGCAGTTTTCTCAACATTCTCTTCTATTTCTGTTCTTGCATCGCCATCAACAGTATCATCTCCTTCAACCACACAATCTCCTTGTCCATCTATTTTACACTGGAGAGATGGCTGCTTGGAATCTGCAATTCTGAATTCTGACGAGTTAACCATCTGTCTTGTCACTCTAAAATCATGGCTTAAATCTGCCAAAATACTGAAATTAGAAATTCCATCTTTGCCATTAGATAAGCCATTATCATCTGTATCCTGAGTTGCTTTAGAAATTAGAATGGAATCTCCCTTGCCAAAAGTTTTGCCTGAAGACAATACATCAGCAATGCTTTTGTCTATATTTGTTGTTCTTGATTTTAAGAAGTTCTCACTGTCAACTGTGTTCTTCTTCAGATGGGCTTTCTTTGTTTGGTTCCAAGTGTCCTGTGCCTCCTTTGCTTCGACCAATGGGTTTTTCTTTACAATGAAAGTCTTACCTCTCCATTTCAGAACAAGATCTATTGTTTTAGGCGTGATAACATTTGGGTCCAGGCCATGGATATGCTGATCTTGAAGAACATTAATCCCTTTTTCTTGTGTCTGACAGTCATGTTTTTGTCTGCAATTTGGTAAACCCACTCTACCTTCCTTCAACCACTTATTGAGCGTGAATTGTCCCTTCTCTTCTAAAGATCTCTTTCTCTTCCTCTTAAGGCCTCTCTGACATGCAGTGCTGGCATTCCTTGTTCCTTCAACCACTGCTTTTAAGAAAAACTTGTCTTTTGTGCTATCTGGCTCTAACAGTTTATTTGGAGAATCTTTTTGTTGTTGTGATAATTCATTATTATCATCTTTTCCTCCTGACCTGACAACACTATCCATGTGTCTTCTCGAAGGGTGCAGAAGAGGGCCAGACTGTACAACAACTTTTGATGACATGAGGTTTGTTTCCTGCTCTGTGCACCTTTTCTTTTTCAGCTCTTTTGTGACTTTCATGAAGTTATTCTGGGGAGCATGCCAAGTCATATCTTTATTTTCAGTTGTGCTTACAGTTTCTTGGGGATGTTCTTGAATTCTGCCAGTCTTGTCAACCTTGGTAAGTGAACTTAAAGGGATGTCTTCCAGGTCCACATCCATCATCTCTGTCCCAGTCACAGCCTTTTTAATGTTCTTGTATTGTTTTTTATGTGTCCATTTATAGTGGTTTCTCTTGCTCCTGTGAGAAGGTGGCTGCAAATCAGTACTCCTTTTTAGTTCAGATTCCCCAACAACACTTGTCTGAATGGAATCATTTATTGTTCTTTTGGACTGACGTTTCTTTGCCCTTTTAGAAGGTACTGAATCAAAGTTAAATTCACTCTCAGAAGTATCATGTACAGCTGCTGATAAAAGAAAGACAGCATCAGATGTTGAAAAAGATCCAACTGAATCATCCAATGAACTGCTGTACTCAGCAAAACTTCCATCAGGTGTGCTGATAACTGAAGAATTTCCTGCTACAGAAGTCATCTTTTTAGAAGTATTGCTATCATTAAGAAAAAGTGAACTTCTTACATTTCGGTTCTTCCACTTCCATGTTGATGCTGGACCTTGAGCAATCACTGAAGATGTTGGTGCTGAAAGGCACTGCATGTATGTGGTGTTTCTACTTTTCCTTTTTGTTCTTTTAGCTATCTGTCTTGTGGAGAGCTTTCGAAAACTGAAGTCTTGAGAATTTTCACTGTTACAATCCCCTACTTGATGTACATTAACTTCTTGCTCATTATTTTCAAATTCAACTACATCAACATCTTGAGCAGACACTTTAATCCTCAACGACCCTGAATTAGAATGAGTGACCTTTCTCGGTGAGATTTTGCAAGGTCTACCTGGAGATTTTGGGGAGGTATTTGACAATATATATTTTTTTGATCTCATAAGGGGTGACAAAAAGGGAGTTTTCAAAGTGTTTGCTGATCTTCTCTTTAGCTGACCATGCTGTCTGTATTTTTCTGAATTAGACTTCTGTAAGCTACTTTCCGATGAAAACAACAATAATTTGTTTACTGTATTCTGATTTGGTATGACGGGTGAGGTGCTGTTTACATTTATCTTTTCTTCATTAGCTGTCTTACTTTTCGGTGAAGGTTGTAACTGTCTATGTTTTGAAGATGATGGCTCTTGTGATTTACTCTTATATTTTTCACTTTCTAAAGTAGGTTTGAGTGAATCTGATTCTGCCCGTTGCGGACATGTAAAAATTTCTATTTGAACAATCTCTGACTTCCTTGTTTTCCCTGGGGTCTTCTCTGACCTTCCTGGGGATTTGTTTGTGCTTTCCAGTGATTTTCTAGGTCCTACTGGAGACTTCTTAAGCTTTTTAGGAGAGCTGAAATCCCCGTCAACTGGAGATGCAGTCAGAGATTCTGCTATTACAGCGTCATTATCAGTTGGGAATATCAAGGCTCTCTTAGGAATCCCTTTGCTTACTTTAGCTCTAGACAAAAGTGAACCCTTCTTAGTTGGATTTGGACTATTGTCTCTGCCAGATTTAGATTTATGCTTTGATCTAGATCTTCCTCTGCTATCAAACTGCAATGATGAGGATGGTGACCTAGAAGAATCACTTGATGTGCTGGGACCGACCAATGTACTTTTTCTATCAGAATGAAGGGATGAAAGTGACTTTACTTTGGAAACAGATGGACTTTCAGAGGGTCTTCTATTTTTTTTCCCAGATTGAGATAAAGATGATCCTGAATGATTCAAAAGGGTCAGGATGGGACTAGTATTCCTACTCTTCCTTCCTGAGCAAGAAGAAGAATCTTGAACTCCTCTCCCAAACTGAGGTGATGATAGTGATCTTGAGGAATGACTGAATGGACTTTTGTTTGATGATCTTCCTGTCTTTTGAAATTCTGATGCAGAAGGCCTTGGAGAAGTCACGATTGATAATCCTGAGCTAACATTCTTCCTCCTTCTTCCTGATAGAGATGATGATGATGATGATGGTGAACTGCTAGAAAAATGTGAGCTGACACCAAATCTTTCTGGAGTAGGTAATCCAGTTTTGCGAAGCTGTCTGCAAGGGCCTGGGTAGGGGCTCTTCTCTTTAGAGGGAGAGCTTTCTTCAGAACTTTCTACAGATTTTCTGGTTTTCTTCTCTGATGTTTTCTTCTTCATTGGGGCTTTACTTTCTTTTTTTTGAGCTTTTTCTGAAATAAAAGGAAAATCTTGAAGTAGCTGCATGAGTAATTGGAAGAACTTAGAAGTGCCACTTTGTGAGTTTGAAAATATTTGGAATAACTTTTGATTATCCAAATTAACTAGCACTGTCATACAATAAACCAGAGAATATATGGCATATACGCCTTAAAAAGAAGATGAGCATGAATTTCCCATCACTTCCTCTTCTGCAAGGTATGAGATACAATCCAAAGTGTCAAATGCAAAACTTAGCAAAACTGAAAAAAGCATGCAATAAAAGATCAGAGTGACTAACTTTTGATATGAGAATGTTGCACTAACCTAGACACATATATCAACAAAGTAGTACAACCTTGCAGTCAACTGTGTGTGGGGAACTCTCTGTAATGTAAACCTAAACATCATCATTTAAGGGTTAAAAACTGCTCATAAACACCTCCATTTGGTGGAAGAGTGATGTGCTCAAACAGACATTCACATACATGGACTGTAGATCTCACAGTCAAACATATGAGAAACTAACTTAGCCTAATGCAAAACTTTATTATGGTGGATGGAGAGACTGAAGGATATGTATAAGATTATATGCTCCTTCAACATTTCTTAAAAAAGAAAGATAAAATCATGACTCATCCTATCACATGTTAAAACAGTTCTCTAGGAACAAACCAGAGCATGATTGATTCAGAAATTTGAAATCAATAGGTTGTGAAGACTTGCACCTTTGCCCAAGGTATGTGGTCTTTAAAGCTAGACTGCAGAAAGAATTATTTCATTAGACTTGCTGTAACATCTGACCTCTAGACAGCAGAATGTTCATTTAAGTGCAAGCCACCCATAAAGCATAATTAAGAAATGTACTCTAGGATAAATGTTTTTATTCTGCAAAATCCATTTTAAGCCATACAGACAGAAGAATAGCAGCTTGTGATCTTACTTGACACACTTTCAGTCATTCTGAGTACAATTAAAACCTCAATTAATGTGACTTGACTACATCTAGTATTATATATACAATTTTGTTCTGAGGAAGGAAAAAAAAAAAAAAAACAGGACCAAGAAGCTAGCCAGAGCCTGCATGTTATCCCCCCCCCCCATCTTTGATATTGTCATTTAAAAACCTTTACTACTGAGATTAATCTTTGGTATGGACAGATGAATGGACAGACACACATAATGATTCCAAAGTAATGATTACCCCGAGCTTCCACAAGGTAGACCTCTGACAATAGACCTTTGAAATCTGTGTTGCCCTTCATAAATACTGGATATTTAAGGTAATTTAAAACTTCTTTTATGACAGAACTGTAAATTTTAGAAGTTTTGGTGTTGACTGGCACTGCAATGCTGGAATAATTGACTGGTTTACAGAGACATACAAATTCTGTCTTGTTATTTTGAAGATCTAATCAAAACCAGTCTGAATTTCCATCCTAGCTAATAAGCTGATTCAAAATTAATCATCTATTTTAAAACTTAAAATCTGTCTACAAAAACATAAAAACAAAGAGTTCATTGGAGGCAAGGAGTCTCTACTGGCTGAAAAGAAATGAAAGGAACCCAAGATAATAACACCATAACATTTATTTTATAAATTAACTCTAAACCAAAGTTGTTAATTTGTCTGTGCAGTGCTCAAAGAAAAATTATTTTAGACACAGGCCCAGGGCTGATGACTTAATAAACTCAGAAGCCCTGAATGAATTTTCATAAGCTTGGACCCCCAATTTCCACATGCCCAAAATTTCCCCTTTTTTAATATTGTCACAATACTGCAATAGCTACAATTCAAATAAAAACTCAATAGGGTTCAAAGGGGTTTGAAGTGTCATTAGTGTTCATCACTAATCTCACTAGGGACTGAATGGTCCTGGTGTTCAAACTTCAATGCTGGATTCTCTGAGTGAATCCTGGTCAGAACCCAGCTGATGTATGTCGATGTGTTGTTTGCACTATATGCAAAGAATTAATAAAGACCCCACTTAACTTTTTTTTTTTGTTTATTGCTGGCATGCTTCACAAAGTAAAAGTCCATAAACCAGGAGTTCTGAAATTTATCTTTGTTGGGCTTTGCTGATAGTTAACTGTTCCCTAAATTGGCTTAAAAATGAGTTACACTTGAACACTATTCTGATGACTGAAATGATCATGCTTATCATTCTATTTATGCACAAAATCCAATTTCAAAGAAATGTTGCTGTCAAAAGTATAATACGGCTTAAATACTCTCATTCAAGGCAATTACATGGAATAACTTTTATTCTTGTACACACATCTAGCATCTCTTTGATTCAACTACAATGGGTTGTTCCACTTCCTGATCTTACCTAGGCAAATTAGCACATTGGGCTCACCCACTGCAGCCTTCAGACACATATCACTAACTATTGTCAGGCAATTAAGTTATATGTGAAATGAAGGTTTATAACTGACCTCTTTGCCTTTAATTACTGCCATTTAAACTGCCCAAGGGATAGTTTTACATCAGTTCCAATCAAGACTTACCATTTATACATGCTACATGTAACGGGCATATACTGTAAGTGATGGGTTTTTTTCTTCTCTATTTTCAAAGGTTACTGAAAATTGTGTTTTCTTGAA
Organism: Megalonaias nervosa; assembly: GCA_016617855.1. NCBI lineage: Eukaryota > Metazoa > Mollusca > Bivalvia > Unionida > Unionidae > Megalonaias > Megalonaias nervosa. Next base: position 88,592 of record JAECUM010003540.1, on the reverse strand, counting down.
ACATGACCACGTCAGGGGTTTGGGAGTACAAAATCATATTTTTTGCAATGACATGCCATGCTTCAATTTGATTAAAATCAGATCTCAATTTCATGTAGGACAGTGGTGATCTGATTTAAATTGCACTGTGTTATGCCAGGTGTGTCAACATCTTGAATACATTTTCACATTTTATCATCGAGATGAGTCTCCTCAAGCAAATCAGAATTTTTTTTCGAAAAGCCTGACAGGCACCTCACTTAGAATACAGTACACATCCAATCTAAAATTAGAGGAGCCCCGGGTGTTGGGCTATCCGATTTTTTTTTTAGCACTGGTGTGGATTAAGTCGATGAGTGGAATGAGACTACATACTCCAAGTTTCCTATGACCCTTCCCACCCCATTGTAGATATTTTGAAATTTATTTTAGGGTGTGAGGTCAAAGCCAACTGCTATTGAAAAGTTGGAATTTGCCACCACCTGTTGAAAGCCATGAAGCACAGAGCATGTATCAGCTATGTTTTTGTTGGTATCAAGTGACTACTGCACTGACATGTGCTCTCTGCTTGATGAATCTGGTATTCTCGAGGTTGCTGCAACAAGTTTCTGGTCGTTCTTTGAATATGCTTCCAGATTTTCAGGCAATTGGCTCTGACCCAAAAACAGCATTAATGTCAAAATATCTAAAATGGGGAGGAAAGGGTCAGAGGAAACTCAGACTACGGATTACACTACTGTCATGTGATTTGTGACATTTCTTATTAATGGAGCTCCTGTAAATGTCAGAAATGCATTCATATTATTTTCAACATTAATTTTCCTGAATTTATGCAAATGATAAACCATGTATTGATGATACTGGCTGATGAGCATTTGTACTGGAAAATTTTGGCCTTGTATTGACTCCTTCTGTTCTTGCTTGTATGAACCAGTAATTGTGCAATCATTGCAGAATCCCTATATGGAGTGTTTAAACCATGTGATATTATGGACTTGTACTTGTGAACCCTGAGAGATGTATAAATGTAGATTTTGGCAGAAAAGAGTATTCTGAGCATAAAAAGTGTAATCTATATAATACGTGCCATAATTATAGCAGACTGTTATGAGAAATGTATATTTATTTTTGCTACTAAGCTGGATATTCAGCAGGTCAAAATTCTTGGCAAAACTCCAAGTGGATTAATATACAGACAAATTATATATATTCAACACTCAACTACTCTACATGTTCAACTTGAGCTGAATGGTCGTGAAGTCCACAAATTCTTTTGTGCTCAATCTGGGTGCTGTATTACATCACTCTTATTGTTGTTGATGTTGTTGTAGGGTTTAGCACCATTTTTCAGCACAAGTTAGGCTATACATGGCGGCCAGAATAAATGGTGGAGGAAGAACCCGAGAAAACCCTGGAAAGAACCACTGACCCACAAGAAGCTACTGGCAAGCTTTCTCACATGCCCACATTGGCCGAATCTGAGACTCGAACCCACGCAGACTGAAGTGAGATGGCAGTGATCCGTAGCCGTGAGCGCTTTAGACCACTTGGACATCACACTTATATTCTTATCAAATTTGTGTTGATTTGTCCTTTTTCTGATTGGACACGTTTTTAAGTTTAAAAATATCTGACAATTTTCATCCACAAGACACAATGTAAAATCCTGTTTTGCTAAGCATTTGGTACCATTTTCTTTAAAAATACTTACTTCTTTATAAATATAAATAATCTGCAAGGCAATTTTTCAGATTAAAGTAACCCATCTGTTTTCTTGCAATAAGTCATATAGAGTTATTTTAATTAGAAAATAAGCAAAGTACATTTAGGTCTAGAATGGACACATTAACTCTTACACTGTTCTTACACAGCATTCTTTACAGAACATTCTAAAATTTATATGATTAGTGGGATTAAAGACATGATAATAAATATGATAAACTTTTTATTGCTTTATTTTTATTTTAATTTTTAATGTACTGGAAAAGCATAATCCATATGCGGGTGAGTGTTGAGATTTAATTAGGAGAAAAAAACAAGCATAACGATTATGCCAAAAACACAGTGGTTGGCATGTATGTGTACTGATTAGAAGATTTATAAAGTGGTCAATGCAGTTACCACACTGGATTAAGATCAGCACTATTCTCAAATAGGATCAACTAAACACAACAAATTGTTTGGTGAAAAACCAATGTCAATATGGTTATCTGTTTAGTGGATTTTTGACAAGGTTGTCATAGCAGCAATTCAGCACCAATTTCATTTAGGACCAACTAGAGATTAGTATTCCTTTGGTGAAAACTCCAGGTCAATATGGCCATCCATTCAGTAAGAGAGACAAGATTTTCAACATGGCTGCTATGGTGGCCATACTGGATGTCAGATCTGAACCATTTTCACTTAGAACCAACTCAACATCGTACGAAGCATTTTCATGAAAATACATGTTGAAACGATCTTCACCATGCTTCATCTTCCACCTACATTGACTGGGTTACCAATAAAGCCACCTAAGCGATGTTTTGTTAAGTTCTAGCACAGTCTGGCTACAAGACAAGCAAAAATGTAATGTGTGATCAAATGGAGGATTAGAAAAATTGAAAACTCTTAGATTACCCCCAAAATAATCAGGTAAAAATTATACATTTAATAGTAACAGGTCCTTACACAGTGAGAGAAGCGAGCTCTCATAAACCAGAGATGCTCCCAGGATTTTATCATAAGAGGGGATTTTTGTCTTAAGAATAATGGGGTAGTGGAACAAAAATGAGGGGAGGAAAAGGCTATAGTTTAATATTTACATCACACTTCAATATCCATCTCTTTCTTCCTGCTCCACATCTCTCTTTCTTCCACTTCATTTGACCCCTACTGATATCAAAATCTTTAAAAGGTGTTTATTTACTAATCCGTAATGATGTATTAGGATTTGAAGTTCATTAATGCCACAATCTACTTGCTCAAACAGAGGCATTTTGACAAAATACTTCCAGATTATTATTTATTAGATCTATCTTAACCTTTACGCTAGGGCTACATGGTTATGTAGTACATGATCCCACAAGACTAAATTGTGACGAGAAAAGAAATGAAAAGAGCATCCTACTTTTAAATTGTCTGTAGTTTAATTTGGCTTGTTTGTCTGCCTTTTATACATTTAATTTCTAAATACCATTGAAATGACGGGTTGACCATCATGCTGTCTTTCGTCCATGTATATCTGACTCGTATTTAACACCATTTTTTCAGATTCAAAATCACTCACTTGTATCTCCATGAACACTTTCCAGCTGCTATAATCTGATATACTTCCTAACTTTAAAAATTAGTTGCCTTCATCACTACGATCAGCCAGCTTTTGCCGAATGAAATCGTCATCTAAAGACTCACTTATCGTCCTGAAAGGTGCTAATATGGGAGCCACAATTGAGGGAAAGCACCTGACACAACCAGGTCTAATAGGAACTCATTTGCATTTACTAAATACCTGAAGCACCATCTCATATATTTGAGGGAGCAGCCTAAAGTGGGACAACAGTACTGGGAGGGAGGAGGGAATTTGGCAATAGTAGCAGGCAAGTATTACATCATTAAAAATTTTTTTATCCACCCAAACTACATTTTAATATCAGAAATATCTTACTTGCTGCTATTGCAAAGCTGAATTTGTCAGTTTGCCGAGAGGTTTCATGATCCCAAAACTAGAGAATAAAACACAAATGCAAGGAATCTATAGGACCACATTTTGAGAAACGATAATTAGGCCCATTGAGAAAATGCCTTCACTTTGACAAGCTAACGGGTGATGGTAAAAGAGGAGAAAATAGTGTCTGAGTGCCAAAACATGGCTCTTTTCATATTCTCCAAATATGTGCAAGTTAGATAGGACCAAAAGCTAGCAATGGCATAAACCTCGTTGTGCTTAGGGTACTTCCTATGTTACTCTCATATTCTTCTATTAAAGTTTGTAAGAGGTGTTGATTTGTCCTTTTCTTGATCTGACATGTTTTGAATTTGAAAAAATCCATCTGCATTAACATTTTCCATCAGATAACATCCATAGCTCCCATTGTAAAGCGTTTCATTTAACATCTGGCGCCATTTTGTTTTAAAGTACAGTCTGGTATGCTACCTTACTAACTTATTGGGGCCCCGAGTGGCTGAGTGGTCTAAAGCGCTCGCCATTACGGATCACTGCCATCTCACCTCTGTCTGCGTGGGTTTGAGTCTCAGATTCAGCCAATGTAAGTATGTGAGAAAGCTTGCCAGTAACTTCTCATGGGTCGGTGGTTCTTTCTGGGGTTTTCCCGGGTTCTTCCTCCACCAGTTGTACTGGCCGCCATGTATAGCCTATCTTGTGTTGAAAAATGGCTTTAAACCCTACAACAACAACGACTAGCTTATCAATATATAATGAATCTGAGAGGAAAAGTTCATCTTTGAAGAAACCCAACTGTTTTCTTAGAAATGGGTCATATGCAGCTGTGCTAAAAAATCTGATAGCTCAATGCCTGTGGCTCCTCTAGTTTCAGATCGGGCCCTTCTTGTATTCTAAAAGAGGTGCCTGTCAGGCTTGTAAAAAAAACATAACCTAACTTGCCAGAGAAACTTTGATCATGCTGATGAAATGCAGAAATGTATTTTCATGATGGTGACATACCTGCCATAACACAGCGTAATCTATCAGATCACCACTGTCCTGCATGAAGTGGAGATCTGGTTTTAATCAAATTTTAACATGGCATGTCATGATAAAAACATGATTTTGTACTCCCAAACCCCCGAAACGATCATGTTTAGATAAAACATTTTTCATTAATCGTTGAAAATGGAAAGAAAAAAAATCACCACTATCAGTATATGCCCATTACACGTAGCATATATAAACAGTAAACAATCATGATTGGAGCCGATTAGAACTATCCTTTAGGCAGTTTAATTAGCAGTAATTAAAACGCAAAGAGGTCAGGTATAAACCACCATTTCACATATTACTTAACTGGCTCACAACAGCTCATGAGAAGTGTTTGAAGACTGCAGTGGGTGAGCCCAATATGCTAATTTGCATAGGTATGCTCAGGAAGTGGAACAACCCAATAGGTAAATCAAAGAGATGCTAGATGCATGTAGTGCTAGATGCATGTAGGAGGACAAAAGTAATTACATATCAATGCTTTGAATAAAAATGTTTAAGCAATATGTATTATAGGTTTGGAACAAGACTGTGATCAGCAGCAATGTTTCTTTGTGTCTGATATTGCTGCATATATGAAACACAAAGCAGGATCACCTCATTTGTTAGAGAAGTGTTAATGTGTGATACATTTTTGAAGCCGATTTAGAAAGCAATAAGCTATCAATAGTATAAGCAAAGCCCAACAAAAATAAATTTCAGAACTGGTCAACAGAGTTTTACTTTGTGAAACATGCCAGCAAAAAAAAAAAAAAGGAGGGGGAGAGGCAATGAATTATTTGCACATACTGCAAACAACATATTGACATGTGTCAGCTTGGTTCTGACCATGACCGACTCAGAGAATGCAGCAGAGAAGTTTGAACATCAGGCAAATCCAGTCTCTAGTGAGTGTAGTGATGAACACTGATAACACCTGCATTACTTTCAAACCCCCTACCATCATCTCTGAAGAAGCTAAGTTACATACCTTCTTCAAGGACGCAGATAAAAATGCCATGTTTGGAATTACAACCCAGGACCTTCTAATTTTAAGTCCACTATGCCTACCACTAGCCCATGCTTCTACTTCATATATGAGGTACAAATTAAACTAAAAATGTGTGTCAACAACACTGACATCCCAAAAATATGGTACAAATGAAAACGGCTTGGTTCAGTATGCAATGACCAAGTTCTATTTCAATCATAGGTTGTAATCAGTTGATTTCTGTCAGAAAAGGCTGGAGATCCAACTTTAATCTTACCTTCATATTACAAAGCCTTGCAACAAATTTATTTCCAAACCCAAATTCCTTCAAAAATTACTATGACTGATGGACAGGCATAAGTAACACTATTACTGTATATACTTACTTCCAAGTCCAACTGCAAATGGCACATACCCAGATCTGACCTCACATGATGTCCTGATAGATTTAGGTGTATGTAGTTAATTATGAGTAATCATTTGAACAACACTGACCCTGATTTGCCAGCACATAATGCAATGGAAGATCAGGGTTTATGTTTTTCAGTTTCAATAAAATAAGATGCATGCATAAAGATTCTTACCCCTTTCATCAATTTCCTTGCAAGATGGACAGATGTCATACTTTCCAATCTTTAACAAAAATTTACACTCCACATGTGACCCTTGTGATCCACACCAGTCACACAATATTATCTCCCATTTGCTGCAATAAAGATAGCATAAGAAATATAGTTTCAAGATAAAACCTGCCAGCAGCATGTTCTAATTCTGTTTTAAGTTAATGTGAATAACAACAGAAGTCTGGTATTAGTACAGTAACAGCCAAGAGTATTAAATAGACTGGCACTCATATGAACATAAAATGGGGCTGCAATCTGGAATTAAAAAAAATATTAAAAACCCCATGAAAGAAACAAAGCTAAAACAACATTCCATGTCAGTTGGTATTAATCTGATCCAGTTAGAAGAGTTGCTGACAGGATTTTATCTAAACAGGGAAGCTTTGCAATTGTCTCCAAAAAAAAGGGGGAGTAGAAAAAAAAAAGGAAAGGGAGGAGGAAACAACCTGAGGTCAATATTTACCAAACACTTCAATATCTTTCTTCCTGCTCCACTCTGTTAGAGTCCTATTGAAATCAAAGTTTTTCAAAGATGTCACCAATAAGCATTAATCAATTAATGTTTCTGAGTGTAATCTGTTCCTATCTGTGTATGAATACTGTTCTGTGCTGAGAACCCTCCTTTTACAGTCTGCTGTCTGAAGGGGCATGTACATAGCTAGATTAGCCAGCTTGAACAAGTTCGGAAACTGTTCTTTGTGGTTGTTATTGTTATGTACAGTTTTCCAAAGCTCACATGCACTGCCTTTTGGAAACTTCTACTCCAATATAAGATTTTCACTAACATAAGCTCTGCTGAAGTTTCACTTTCTAAAATCAGTGCTTTACTGACTACTATACCAGAATTTGTATCTGTTTTATAATGCTGTATTTAGGTTTCAAGTCCATTAATACTATAGTCTGCTTGTTCAGACAGAAGTATTTTTATCAAAAGAGTATCTTTGCTTCTTAATTTCATTTTTTTATTCATATTTATTCAATCTTAACCTTTCAAGGCTATATAGTTTTGTATCACAAGATCCTGCAGGGTCAAATTGTTTGAGAAAAATAATGGGAATTTCACTCTACTTTCAATGGTCTTGATATTATAATTTGGCTTAGTACTCTGCCTTTTCTAATTTCGAAATGCCCCTGAAAAGTGGGGTGGGTGGGTGTATTATTGGGCATGTCTATTTTTTTCCATCCAGCATGTACATTAGGCTTTATTCAACACCATTTTTGGGTTTAAAATCACTCAATGGTATCTCCATTAACACTTTCCCAGCTCCAATAATCTGATATACTTCATAACTTTAAAAATTATTGTCATCATCATCAGTATCTGCCAAACAAAATCATCAAAGACAAACCACACTGGGAATCAGCCATTTTTGGGTTTTCTAGGTAGCCCCTATTTTGAACACGCATATGTAAAACTTCCTTGATGCAAGGTTCAAACTTCAACAGGGTCCAATATGCCAATCAAATTTAATTTAACAACCATTCAATGTCGATTTGAAGAACCCAGATGTGTAAAGAGTTGTCTACCTGAAAAAAAGACCGATGTGGCAGCAAACACTATGAAACATCTAATGGCACCTTCAAGGTCGACCAGCTAAATAAAACTGCATATTGTACACAGTACATTTTCAAACTAATTTGTGGAACTCCTCTCCAAGAGTGCAAATCATAAAAATTTTGCAAGATTCACTGAATCACAAACTGGCAGCATATGTGTTAGATAACTAGAATTTGTCGAAGATTTCATGACAGAAAATGAAAATGTGAATGATGGATGGATGACAAAAGAAACAGATCCAAAAATTACTGAAACTGAAGAAATGTGAATTGAAAAAGGCACATATGTAACATTAGTTTAATACAGCTTTCCCACATTGCATAATGCCCTGTAACTGAAGATTTGACAAACGATGTGCAAATGAACACAGGCAATTTTCAATTTTAGGTTTTGCAAAAACACATTACCCAGAATTTAAATTTAAAAAAAAATAAAAAATAAAAGTCAGCTTGCCCTGGGAAAACCGATGGCAAAATTGAGCTAGTTCATGGGAGATATGAGCATAACATAACAGTATCCCAACGTCAGTAAAAAACAAAGATAATATAAAATAGGTGACATTTTAAGGAAATCATGTTATATTTATTTCAACTTTTTTCTTTTTATATTTGTTGCCACCTTAGAAATATGTGCCAATAATTAAAGTCATACAAATATAACGTATATCAGGGTATTTTCGGACGAATATTAAATGGAATGCGGTAATAAGACTTATCTATTTAAGTTTTTCCTGCGAAATGGAATTAATGCTAGCAAATAACCTTGATTACTATTTTGCAGCATCCATTTTGAACATACATGTATCACGTGATGATTCTAGGTCATGCAAAATAGAGGCTCAATACGGGGTAAAAGTGGACACCTCCGGGTATTCTCATTTATTTGTATTTTCAAAAAAATAGTTTAAACCCTTACATATGTAATTTTATCAAGCACATTAAATAAATTAAACAAGACAATGTAAATATTCAATATTTTTGTTATATTTATCATGATTGTTACTGCCTGTATAAAAATTGCATAATAGTGTTTCAAATATGTTTAAATGAACTCTCTAAGAAAAAGATTCACAGTTATTGCTGCTGTCAACACTGCCAGAAAGGTGAGTAATATTTTGTTTTCCACTAACCCAAGCACAATAAACGAAATCACATCATTTAAGCTTCAAGATAATATTTTTTTTACATTACTGGTCCATGAATTATCAAGCTAGGGATTGTTATAAACATTTCATCTTAATAATGTGTATTACACTCTTATGTAAACAGTCTTGATGAAATGTGATGAGACAGCTGAAACGTTTTTAAATGAAATATTTACATAATAATAATAATAATAATAGTAACAACAAACAAGTTGGTGAAAAGATTTTATTTTATTTTCAGTGGTGTGGGTTAATGTAGATTATTGACATATTTGATTCTTAATTAGTCAATTAATTAATTAATTAATTAATTAATCACAAATGTTATCAATGCAGTTTTTTTGGGAATACCAACTGAATAATCTACAAAATCAGTTGAAGTAGTTTTTGTCTTCTTTACAAGCTTAATTTATTTGAAATAATAACCAACTAGTTGTACTTAATAACCTGCTACATGTATTTCAAACGTCTGATAATAGCTCCTTCGGGTGTACCCTTATATATTTGACAACCAATCAAACAAAGTTCAATGCCAGCGTCAGAGTAAACATTCAGTCAAACATAACAAGAACTGGTCTATACAATGTCAGATTCATAAGCTGTGTCAGACGTATTTTTTTCTGCGGGAATGCAATAATACGGTTTTGGAAGTAACTATCTGAATACCAGAAGTGCTGCAAAAGTCATTCGTTTTCATACAAAATAAATTTTTAACTTTTTTTAACCAGAGCATAGACGTTTTTCAAAACAATGGACGGGATGAGGTCGGTAGGTTACCACTTGGTGTTAAATAGTTTTACTAATTTTTATTGCTTTGTCCGATAATACATGTTGACCGGTAATACGCCGAATGACGTTATGTGTAAATAATACATGTACATAAGAAAGAGAATGCAAATATAGAAGCAAAAAAAAACCCCGACATGTACAAGCATGTAGACAAATAAAAGGATGAAAAGAAAAGGGTTTGGAGAGAGAGGACCATGAAGAAATAACAGAACTGCATTAATTTAATTTTAATCATGTTTTAATCTATAACAATTTTCTTTATCTACTTTTCCACTTAAGTTCAAATGATGATGTAGATTTAAGTATCTATCCAGTAAACAAAACAAAGAAAAAAAAAGTCTATGACTTCACTAAAGTAATCCATAAATATCAATGGTTTCACTCTCTGCTTGGGTGTGGTGTGTTTGCTCACATCTTAACATCTTGTAAGGACCCTATAAAATTTAAATGTGTGGGTCCTTGGGACTCAATAAAATATCAATTTCACGGAAGCCCTGAGCTTGTATATTTACATGTTATGTCACATGTGGAAAATTACCATGAAGAGTGTATTATCTGACATACTGTAGCATCTTGTTCACTTCTGTCACATTTTCGTTTCACAACATGAAACATAGTTACAACACTGGTAACCATTAATCATGCTCTCATTGGATATTATTTTAATGTCAAATTCAATTGGGGGGCCCCGAGTGGCCGAGTGGTCTAAAGCGCTCTCCGTTACGGATCACTGCCATCTCACCTCTGTCTGCGTGGGTTCGAGTCTAAGATTCGGCGAACGTGGATATGTGAGAAAGCTTGCCAGTAGCTTCTCGTGGGTCGGTGGTTCTTTCCGCGGATTTCCCGGTTTCTTCCTCCACCATTAATACTGGCCGCCATGTATAGCCTATCGTGTGCTGAAAAATGGCGTTAAGCCCCACAACAGCAACAGCAACAGCAACAGCAAATTCAATTGGCATTTTCCCCCAATCAGATATTCATATACTATACTAATAAAGTAAAGGACATGCCAGTTTAATACATTTCTTGAAGTTTTAAATAGGTAAAAATACGAATAATTTCTTCATGCTCAGATCAGCCTAGCAGATTTTACTTGAAGCTTTGATCATCCTAGCAGACTACGGAAGCTGGGATCAGCCCAGAATACACTATAATGCTGGGATCTGCCTAGTATAGATTTACTAGAAGATGGGATCAGCCCACCATAATACACTATTATACTGGGATCATCTTAGCACATAGCGTACCCTAAGCTGGGATCAGCCCAGAATACACTCAAATGCTAGGATCAGCCTAGCACAGAGTTTACTTGAGCTGGGATCAGCCTAGCACCAATTCTACTTGAGCTGCGATCAGCCCAGAATACACTGTAATGCTGGAATAAGCCTAGCAATGATTGGGAATCATAATCTTGTACATTCAGATTCTAGCCCATGAGTAGCCCCCACAGAGAGCCAAATATTTTTAAATATTTTAATTAAGTATTGATGTTATTTTAGTCATGATTTTGAGGTTGTTGAATACTGGTAATAATATTGGCTTGTTTGAGTCTGAGAGAGAGAGAGAGAGAGAGAGAGAGAGAGAGAGAGAGAGAATGATGCACATACTCGTGTAACCTACACTTTCTTACAATGCATGTATTAAATCTTTCCTTGTACAATTCAGTATTTTCAGTTGTGCATAAATAGAGCACTGACTGATTATGTTCAGGATTTAAGTATATGTCTTAGGGGTTATCTCATATAGTTTCAATTTTTAGCAGTGCTTATCAGTTCTTTTCTTATTTTACAGGTATCTACCTCTGTGAGCCCAAGGCATTATAATGTATGAAAGGGATTTCCTGAAAAAATTTGCCAGTTTTAAAAAGATCTTACTTTGAATTTAGAAATGATGAATCTCTTAAAATTGTCAAGATATAAAATGTTGAAAGAAAAAAGGTTTACTGGTTCTATCATTATTTCTGTTAACTTTGTTTCAGCTGTTTAAATTCCCAGAGTACATGTTTAGAGTTGAAAGTCTGTCATTTATGGCCGTCATTTATTGATATTTATGGAGTTTCAGACTGAGCATTGGTCATTGTTGTACAAGTTAATGTCATACATGTAATTCAAGTCCCAACATGTCAGTTATCCTGAGCAGTCTGTTTTTTAAATCAAATTTGCTGCCATGAGCCTGTTGTTACAATCTAGGTATATGTCCATGTATTTGTGATCTGTAAGATAACAAATGTAGGTGTAGATACAATGGTCAGGGTCAACACTGCTTGTGTTAGCTTCATTTCAGATGGAGTTGTCATGAACAATATACCGAATTCTAAGTTTGTTGGTTAACTTTGCTGGGTCTCAGATTTCACATGGTCATGCATATTCTTGACAAACTTGAATTTCTTAAGTAAAGTTCAGACAATTTATGGACTTTATCTTGTTAAAGATTGAAACACAACATTTTAACAGTGATGTAAGAAATCATTTTAGTAATATATTTTGAAATAAACATCTTAAACTGAATGCTGTTTTGCAGTATTATGTAGACCCTTCCCATCTATAAATAATAAGGCATAGAGAATGACGCATAATTTTGTAGACATAATGAATATAATTTAGATCAGTGTTTGGTGAACTTGACTATTACATTTTTCATCTTGTACAACATGATTATAGAGGACAAATGTTCTTGTCATAAAGTTAATGAACAGAGATGTTTCCAAACAAAACTGATTTTTATGACTCACCAGCTTGTACACATACATGTATGTTGACACTTTCAGCAGACAGTAAAACTTAGTGGCTTATAGTTTTTTTTCCATGACGATGTATTTTGAAAAATGTTTGAAAATTAAATTACAAATTAAAATTAAAAAAATACCTGAGTAATCATACCAAAAACTTGTGAAAAAAAAACAATAAATTTAAAATAATCTGGTAATCTTTTCTCAGCTGTAATGTTATAAAACAATCCCCATTTTCTTTGAATTTATAAATAATCTTTACTACCTACATGAACATGCAAGCAAATGCACACATGCCTTCATACCAATTTGTATGGACCGTTCTGGTGGCCTAGTGGTTAGAGCATCCACCTTGGATGCAGGAGGTCGTGGGTTCAAACCCCGACCGAGTCATACCAAAGACTTATAACAATGGTACTAACAGCTGCCTCACTAGGCATTCAGCATTAAGAGGTTAGTGTTAGGACAGGTCTGCCTGGTGTCAGGATAATGTGACTCGTTGGGACATCATGCTAAATGTCTGTGGCATGATGCCCCAGTGCTAGAGATCACTATAACTGCCAAACTGCAGACATCGTAGCGATATGACTGCAAAATTGTTAAAGCTACGTTAAAAATCCATAACACACACACACACCATTTTTTAGGTCTCAATTTCTCTGTTGCCAATAAAACATTACTGTAACTATTCATAAATAGCACAATGAAGCATTAAAGTTGGTATATGAATGAACTAAAACCTTCTTTCTAGCCGCCAACATGTGAGTGTATCTATTTTTAGAAAGAGGGACTTTCTTAATGTAACCACTCAAATTCTAGCTTTATTACAACAGTCCATTGACTGGATTGCAAGTTTATGGTTTTATTATTTGTCTACATATGTGTAGTAACGTAAGGCATTGGTTAAGTAGTATTTGCTTTGCAGTTTTTTTCCTTATTTTCACAAAAATGAGTGAAAACAATTTTGACCGGACAGCTCTTCGCGAATTCTACAACATAGCATTGTCCCATATGTTGGGGCCTACATAACTGCAATTTTATGCTAAATCTTGAACAAAATATTTAGCGGGGGCCCTGAGTGGCCGAGTGGTCTACAGCGTTCACTGTTACGGATCACTGGCATCTCACCCCGGTCTGCGTGGGTTCAAGTCTCGGGCTCGGCCAATGTGGGTACGAGAGAAAACTTGTCAGTAGCTTCTCATGGGTCAGTGGTTCTTCTTGGGGTTTTCACAGGAGCTTCCTCCACCAATTATACTGGCTGCCATATATAGCCTATCTTGTACTGAAAAATAGCGTTAAACCCTATAACAACAACATAATATTTAGACTTTGCTTTCTAGGAGGTATTTTCCTTGATATATTCATCCAAATTTTTACGAAAACAGACAATCTAACAGACTAGTATTTCCCAGACACAGCCGTGCCTGCCATTATTTCCCCAACAGGTTCACTTATGGTTTCAAAAAAAATGTCACGAAGAAAATATTGTACATGTGGCAGTTAAAATCTTCAGGTCACTGACTCTGTTCTTTAAACACAAATTGCCATTTACATACTATTATTCAAATTTCAAACACAAATTTGTATGTTTTTATCATCAAATGAAAAAAATCACTAGGTGAAGTAATTTTCACTTTCCTAACAGAAAAAGGCAAAGTTTTCAATTTTTAGGTGACTAAGTAACCCACTTAGCCTGGTAGCGTGACCCCTTTAATATATATATCCCCAATTCTAATGGTGAGTGATTTTATTGTTCAAGACATTCCATCAGTGGGTCCTGAAAAGCCTAATCACATCTTAGGGTGGCTACCAAATTTCAAAACTGTCTTCCCCCAGTCCCATGTGTTTTAACGGAACAGCCCTTATGATGCTATTTTTTTGTTTTTCCATAATTTTCATTCATTTTTTCACATGTTTTACTAATTTTTTAACGGATGGATCTCCTTCAGCTTTGGGTACAATGATGAAGACTGTTAGGCAAAATGTTTTCCTTTGACAACTGGTAAAATATCAAACTCAGGATTTCATGAATTTACTCCACTAGATTAATTTCATTTTCGTCTGAAATTGAGATAGGACATAACATTTGTTTAAATATTTCTGATTGCATCCATCCACCCATTTCAGAGATTTTTATTTTGCCGGATGCTTCAATGTATTTAACCTGTGCAGACTGGTGAAAATTGGAGTTTTGAAGGTCCTTTAGGTCTATCGGCAGGAAGTCTAAAATTTGGACAATGCACAATCCTCCAAATTTATGTTTTAGTGCATCTTTTTATCTTGAACAGAAAGTCTTTATTACTTGGTAACACTTTTCCCCTTTTTTTTGTAATACCACCCACTTCAGTCCATTATGAATGGTGATGACGTCATGACACAAAAATGCAGAATGTAGTGATAATGAGTAGACACCAAGACAGACCGCTTGGTTTCTCAAAGTTAGAAAAACTGATGTATGTGAAGGAGGAATTGTGAATTTCAAGCTCACTTCCATTTTTAATGGCAATCATTGTAAACACACACACCTTTTATACAAACATTTGCAAGACCATTCAATGATAATGAGTTATTTTGAGTAAAACACAAAATCTAAATACTTATATCAGCTAGGAGTCTATCTGACAATCCCTGATTACCCCACCCCCTTTGACACTGGCCTGTTCCAATATGAGCTAAAATTCATTTAGCTAAGGATATACACAATGTATCATTCAAATGTGAAATAGAATACTTCTTACCCCATCAAGTGGGGAAACTTATTTTTGTGTGGAAAATATTACAAATTTATCAGTAGTGTGGGCTTCCAAACTGAAACATATTACTTGATACCTGAAAGATGGTAAGTGCGAGACAACTATGCTTTGGCAGTTTTCAAGGAAAATTGCTGTAGACTATAAATATTTATTATGAAAGCAAAATTAGACTTTATGTAATCAGTTAATAAGCTACAGAGCCATCAAATGCACGGTGCCATATTAAGTACTGTATTTAAGGGACAGAAGGTGCTGATTGACTGAAAATAATTAGAAGAAAAAAATGAACATAATTTTCAGAAGCCTGTGTAGCAGTAAACTGTAGTTGGCGCAAACCTAAAACCATTTTCATTTTATCGCTTTCAAAGCACAGATACTCCTGGATGTAAATAGGGAATACTGACTGGGCCACATATTTACATTCAACATCAATAAAGGAATTCTTTTCCAAAATGAGCCGCATGGCATGTCATTTTCATGGCTTTAAAACTTCCCTTTTCTTCATAGGCTGCAAGTGTATTTTGCCAGTCTTATAATGAAAGTATGGTAATTTGGTCAAGCATTAATGTTATGGCATATGGGAAATGAATTGCCTGTGCCCAAATGAGACAACAATTTTTAACTTTTGTGCACATCATTATCTGCCTGTCAGTCTTAATCTGTTTTCTCCTTCAAGCTGTACACATACAAGGTATTAATAATATATTCAGGGGGCTTTATTTTTCACATAAAGAAAAGGAAAAAAAAAGGACACTTTCCTTTGTGATATGCTTGCTTTTCAGGTCATCCAAATTTAAATTTGCAGATTAATTTCAATTGATTAGTAAGCCTACCTTCCATCATTATTCCAATCTCGCCCTTCCAAGCACTTGCATTTCTTGGCATCACAGTGTTTATAGCGCTCCAGCAGATCACCAAAGGCATTAGGCTCTTGCTCCCAGGCAGCATCTCTGCAGGAAAAAAAAAAACAACAAAAAAAAAAAACAACAGATTTTAAACCCAAAACAAAATCAACAGACCACTACGGCATGAGATCACTCACCTGGCTGACATCTGCCTGGAGGCCAAATGCAAGGGCAATAGGCAGGAAAACCTGGGTGAATACCACGCTTTCTGGAAAACTTTCCACTAGTTCTATGAACACAATCCAAAAGCAATTGTTTAAAGGCTTCTCTGTTTTTATATATACTGCCATACATAACTTGTCCAATACTGAAAGTCCTTCAAAATACTTTCGGGAAAATCTGCCTAAATTTGGTTGAGAAGTTTCAGAGAAAGTAGTTTAAAGGGTTAGAATGTATCAGCATTTAACAGCACATCAGCACAACAGCAGCTATATGGTGCCAATTAAAAGTTTGGTTTTGGTTTCAATATTTTAAGACACAGA
Organism: Megalonaias nervosa; assembly: GCA_016617855.1. Taxonomy (NCBI): domain Eukaryota; kingdom Metazoa; phylum Mollusca; class Bivalvia; order Unionida; family Unionidae; genus Megalonaias; species Megalonaias nervosa. Next base: position 71,965 of record JAECUM010003540.1, on the reverse strand, counting down.
AAGATTTTACAAAGTAGATCATTCAAAATGTTAAACTCTTGTTGATGGTATGAAATGTAATTCTTTAAGTGCACAGCATGATCCATTACATCTGTTGATAAAACACTTATCTAAATTCAGAAAGGGTCTATACTTGTGTTGCTTGCTCAATTTTATATCTTCCCAAAATACTAGTACAGACTATGAGTGATTTGCTTGGCATGGCTTGCATGGTACTTGGCAAAGCATGTATGGTATTTGCATGGCTTGTATAGTACTTGGCATGGCTTGCATAGTGCTTTGTCATTTGGCATGGCTTGTATGGTGCTTGACATCGCTGCATGGTATTTGGCATGGCTTACATAGTACTTGCAGACCTGCCAACCATAACAAGACCGTCTCAGTAAGATAATTCATTCTTTTCAGTAAGCTGGACCAGTTTTCAGTAAGGTGTAATAAAATACTGTATAGTGCTATTGTAAAGCTGGAAAAAATGGATTTAAAAAGTTTGGTATTCAAAACTGATGCGACATGTTGAACTTAAAAGTTTGTAAAGTACATGTTAGACTTTATTTATCTCTAGTACAGGAGAACAAACTTCAGTTCCAAACCCTATGCAGCTCAATGGTTTTTTGCTATCTCTCAACTTTATGTAATTCTTGTAAGTTCACATGGCACATGATGACAACAATTATATCTCCCACCAGAGGACATATTCAAATCGACACGTGATGTGCAATAAATGTAATTATGTCCCTTCCTGATAATATTCACAAGAATCTGAATATTCCATTTTATTCTTCTGTACTGATTATTAACACTTTTTAAGAGGCTCATTTTCCATTTTGTCTTCAACATGTATCGCTTGCTAGATGCCATTTTAAACAAATTCTATAATCAACAGTTTGATCATGCAGACACTTTGCATGACAAAATATATGCAGTTTAAAGCTTCCGTAGTAATGATGTAAAGTTAGTCTGGTTCCCTGAACAACTCTACTAAATCTAAAATGCAACTCAGATCCAAAACAAACATGGACTAACCCATTATCCAGATTTTATAACAATCATATTTCCATAGTTTTTACTTTTATTTTGTAAGTCTATATTTTAAGCAGGTAACTTTTCTAAGACTTGTGGCAAAATCATAAATTTTGGCAGGTCTGTACTTGGCATGGCTTACATGGTATTTTGTATGGTATACATTTTAAGCATGCACTGACTTCAGCATGATGAAAGGCAACAAATTAATTCTGTTGATTTAGTCTTCTCTTTTTATGACATATATTGGTTGTGCTTCTCATTTCTATACTAAATTATTGCTTTATTCTATGTGCTAATATTTACTCTAAGATTATTAATGACTTAATTCAAGATGTAACATATGTCTTGATTCAAGATGTAACATGTCTTGATTCAAGATGTAACATGACTTGATTCAAGATGTAACATGTCTTGATTCAAGATGTAACATATGACTTGATTCAACATGTAACATGACTTGATTCAACGTGTGTGTGTGATTTGGATTTTTAACGTAGCTTTAACAATTTTTCAGTCGTATCGCTACGATGTCTGCAGTGTGGCAGTTTATAGTGATGTCTAGCACTGGGGCATCATGCCGCAGACATTCAGCATGAAGTCCCACCAAGTCATATTATCCTGACACCAGGATGACCAGTCCTAACACTAACCTCTTAATGTTGAGCACAAGGATTCAACATGTAACATATGACTTGATTCAACATGTAACATATGACCTGACTCAACATGTAACATGTCTTGATTCAATATGTAACATATCTTGATTTAACATGTAAGATATGTCTTGATTTGACATGTAACATATGACTTGATTCAACATGTAACATATGTCTTGATTCAACATGTAACATGTCTCGAGATAAATTAGGATGAAGGTCTGCATCTTTTTACTTGTTCTTCTTTGGTACATCTATACAGAAAATAGCAAGATCAAGAAAATTTCTCAATCAGGAAAGATGTTTAAAATTATTCTCCACTACTTCCTACTTATTATATAAAAGGTCCAAGCGGCTTGAGTTCACCTTAACTGACAGCTGCCTAATAATCAAATGTGAGAGCACTTGGCAAAGAAATCTGGGTCAGTGGAATGCTTTCTACAGAAATTTCTTTCAATGTTGTTATAAAATAACTGTAAAGGAATTTTTTGGTAGTTTTCCATACTTGATGGCACATCATAAGTTGCCCAATACTGAAAAGTCTCAATACCAGGATCCTTTCTTTCAAAGTTCACCAAATTTTGTTAACTCTTTAAGCCACACCTATACATCAGGCATTACTGCCTGATTTACTCAGACATACCTGCTAACTTTATGAGATAAAAAAAAATTAATTATACAACCAACTCACAGAATAGGTTAGTTTTATTCACAGGTGACTTATTAACATTTTTTTTTTCACTAAAAGAGACTGACTTTATTTAGCACATCTAATCATATTGCATTAACAACCAGCAGTAGCATAATCAAAAAATAGTGTAGCACAAGTGTGTGCGTGTGTTTTGGATTTTTAATGTAGCTTTAAAAAATTTTCAGTCATATCACTACCATGTCTGCAGTGTGGCAGCTTATAGTGATGTCTAGCACTGGGGCATCATGCCACGGACATGTAGCATAATGTCCCACCCAGTCTCATTATCCTGACATGAGGCCAACCAGTCCTAACACTAACCTCTTAATGCTGAGCGCCCAGTGAGGCAGCTGTTAGTATCATTTTTATAAGTCTTTGGTGTGACCCAGCTGGGGTTCAAAACTGCGAATATACAACTATTTACCTATTAATCACAAGTAAATAAAATAATACCAATACCTTACAGTAATACAAATTTTAAAAGCATTAAGAAACAGTCCAAGAAGTCTGAGCATTAAATTACTTCACATAGCTGGAATTATTCTACTGTTGTCTCTAGTTGCACTTTTATATTTATTTAGCAACTCTTGACTATGCTCCATATCGTAAGGACTGTTCCCACAAAATATACATGGGATCCAGGGAAGGCACTTTTAATAGTCACCCTTAGATGCATTTAGAATTTTGTATTGTTTTCATATGAACTCTGGGTAATCTGAGTACCATAGCATAATTTTTTAAAAGCTGCCTCCCTGGGTATCATGTATGTTTAAATGGAATAGCTCTAAGAACAACTATCAGTTGCCACCGTTGTCATTTTTCTGGCCATCATACTACTTAATTTATTAGAAGAGATTGATCTAATTTTGTTTTTTGTCCTTGTTCACAACGCTAAAGATCCTCTCACAATCCAAGCTAGAATGATATACTGCCAGTACAGCTTTGCTATCTCACAATCCGAGTTCGAATGATATATTGCCAGTACAGCTTTGCTATCTCACAACCTGAGTTAGAATGATATACTACCAGTACAGCTATTGTAACTTTTGCCAGAGTAGGATACTTCAGCTGTTCTAATATCTTCATCATAGACATTAGATACAATTTTACTTCTTCGTAATCATTAATACCATTGGTGGCAATGCTGAATGGTCTATTTCTTATACAATCTAACATCTGACTAGCACTGTTATTTCCCAGAATATGGATGATGCTAGTCGTTTTGGTTTTAACAGATCCATACTTTTTAGCAATCTGAGAACATTTTTCAGAAGAGTTTTCCAGCGTGAATTGCACAGATAATGAGTCCATGTTCCACAATAAATTCTACAAACAATAATTGTTTATTACACTGCAGTGTGCAGGAGTGGTAAAATAAGGACTCATTTTAAAACTATATTCTACAGCTTTTGCCATAGTAATATTTCTTAGCAGAAATGCATATGCAACAAAATCTGCAGAAACAATAGCTTTCACCCAAGTACGGTTTAATGATTACATCTGGGTAAGTTGATGTATATTACTCATGGTAATTGTGTTTGATTTTCATCTTGGCTTACACTTGGCCATATCTGGTTATGCAGATGTTTTTTAACCATCAGCCAACATTCTTACGCTTTTAATGTAATGTCAGCATGATGATATATGCTTACTGGAAGGTCCCAATTTTACAAATGGCCGGCAATGCTCTCAGTGAAACAGGAAATAAATATGGTGATAGTACACTCTCGCAGGGCTCTGCCCATGTTCTCAAGATGAGGAAAATTAAAACAACAACAACAAAAAAACCAAAACCATAACCAACCAAACAAAAAAAAATATAAAAACAAAACAAGTTAGTTTAGTGAGCAGCTTTTACATTTAGAAATCATTTTTTTAACCTTCAGGATATAAAAATCAGAATTTTTAACAGCATATTTAGAATGTGGAATTTTGGTTCCAAAATCAGAATGATTTTAGCAAAACTGGAATTGATGGCAGTTATGCTCAGAGACACATCTGGTATCACTGCCTGATTTACTCAGATACCACCTCTGTGTGAAGGCATCTTCACAGAGGTGGAAGTGGCAACTTGACGTCCCCCATAAAAGTCGTCAATGATTCCAAATTTCACATGAATCTTTAATGCTTTTAGTTTGGTTCTTGTGGTACTTCAATTGCCTTTCCGAGATCTTGAACCAAATGTCGTCTGCCCACAATAGAGAAATTGCTATACAGGTATGAAGAAGAAAATCTTGTGCAGGCAAGGTACATCTTGTGATTGTCCTCCATGACTTTAAAGTGCCTGCACTTGACTGATATCTCAGCAATAAAAGTTGAGAAATAAAAAAAGAAACATATTGAGATCACCCAAGAACTACAGCAGCACAATACAAAGACATCAGAGAAAACTTCAGTGTTACTGATCAATCACAATAACTGGGTAAAACCCCCCAGCCTAAACATGAATAAATTCACCTGAAAAAAAAAACAAATGTTGTAAACACATGGTATATCAACCTTCTGACTTACTGAACCACTAACAACATCTGTTTAATTGTCAAAAAAATGCAATAGATTCTTCAGAGGCACTGCCAAAAGTTGCCAGTGAACAAAGGGAGATAATACGAGTTACTTCCCATTACATATTGTATATAGATGAAAATCCTTTTTATTCTTTTCAGGGAGGACTGGATTTGGAGGTAGCAGACAGTAATTTCTAATGTTAATGTTATTGGGCAAGGTATTTGAAACTCCACAACTATCATGATATATGATATTAGTAACCTTGTAACAGGCTAATGATATGAACATAGCTACACAGAAATTACAAGCAATGACAAAGGAGGACTCTGTATCACATGTACAGCGTCATCGTCATTTATGACTTTCTTCTACTGAGTCAGGCAACTGATCAAGTTTGTCTCACCAGAATCTATCTTAACCTGCATAATACTACTATACCACACATTATGAGTCAAGAATCCCCACATTTTTCATGCTAAGAAAACGGGGGCATGATATGGCCTGAGTCATCAGTCAGCTCAAGATTTTTAATTTTTAATCAGTAACTTTTAATTAAGCTTCACTAATATTGGCATTTATTTTATAACCTATGGATAAGACTTCACCACCAACCACCACCCTGTATCAAGAATGTTAAACCCTTGTTGTCTTGTATCTATGCTCATTTAACAATGCATTAAATATAATGAAACTCTTTCAACTGTGTTGACAGATTTCTGGTTGCAAGCTTAAGGATATGTCATCTGTGTAAAACATCAAGTAACACCGAGCAGAATGAGTTCAGGTGACAGACAGATTTACCCAGTGATGTACATACTGCTATACATAAGACTTGATGGACAAAGTAGTAATATAACAAATATTATCAAGAAAATTATTTTATCTGGCATAGGTAAAACTTACTGGTCTGGAAGATAGATTCCATATGTTAACATTTCTGCCTGGAATATTTCTTTGTTGTTACATAGTGGGCACTTGAAGAAATAAAGCCCAGCAGTTGAAGCATGTTTCTGCAAAATACAAAAAAATATACATCATTGATTCACTAGCTGATGAAGAGAAGAATAAAATCAACCTTAAAGTTTCATCATGATCACCGTGTGAGCAAAATATGTAAATCTACCGTTCTGCCAGTGCTAATGTCACATGGTTGTATTAACAAAGTAATAAACAACCTGTAACATGTTCCATTTTGGCTGCTAAACCTCTGCCAAATCTGTTAAAAATACATTTATATCAAACATTACCTATAATACCCATGCCAAGAATGAAAAATGATTTTCATCCCAAAGCTAACAAGAGAACTGTGAATGGCTCACTATGCCGTCCCTGTGTTATGGCAGCCATAATAGATCTACGACTGGCACCATTGTTACTTAGGACCAGCTAGGTATCGCAAGAAGTTGATTGTGAAAGCCCTGTGTCCATATGGACAGGACTGGAGACAACAACACTATATTCAAGATATACAATTCCATTCATAAGCAGCAAAAACGAGTTTCAAGATGGCTGTTGTTACTGGATATCAGACTGGTAACGTTTTCATTTAAGATCAACTTGACATTATAAGAAGTCTTCTGGTTAAACTCCACATCAATATGACTTTTTGTTCCAGTAGACTCGTTATAAGATTTTTAAGATGGATGCCCTGCCGGCCACTTTGGACGTAGGATTGGCACCAATTTTCATTTATGACCAACTCATCATCATGAAGTGTTGTAGTGAAAACCCCATGTTGATATGACCAACCATTCTGGGGGTGTAATGATAAAATATTCAGGATGGCAGCCATCTTGGACATATAGCTTATCAATATGATTCACGATACACAGCCTGGGATACATATTGATACACATATGAACTTGATGGTCTTTCCATCTTTGGAAGATAGGTGCCCATTTATGTATGTTGACATACTGGTTGTATTTCCAGTATGCAGATCATTAAAAGACATATAGTTACCATATATTTATATGCAATTCTCATCAATGACAAGATCACAAAAATACTTTCAAACAGACTACTCATTAGTTGTCAGTTTTATTTCAATGTTTTAGGCCATTTAATGGTGGCTCCATTTAACTCACTTCAGCCAGCAGGCCCTTTGTTTTGCACAGCATGAATGCTTTGAAAACATCTTATTACCAATTTCACGTCTCACTTAAACCTGAAAGACACTATGATGTTATTTTCCAAAAAAATGAAATAAAACAATTTCCTCATGCAAAGAAAATCTCATCCAGAAAATATCGGCATGGGAATGAGGATGAATACCAACAAAATCCATCACATTATATTTCCTGCAGATGCAAAAGACTGCTGCGGCCATACATACATGTATTTGTTATTTAGAAAGGAAAACTATTGAAAATACCCAGTCCTATTCTATAATTTTAAAAAAATGTACACAAGGTGATAAACTTTAGCAGTCTGAAATCTGCCCCCTCCCTGATTCTGTGTAGATTTTATTTATTCTATTGGAACTTTTATTCACTGGTTAAATATCTGCATAAAAAGAGAAATTCCATATTTGTTCCCGATGTACAATTTAAAAAGAGATTCTGCCGGGATTTTATCCTTAGGAGGGCCTCCCCTTTGGTCACTGAGATATAGGGGGAATAGAAAAGAAGGAGGGGGAGGAGGAAACATCCTTAGTTTAATATTTACCCAACACTTCAATATCTGTCTCTCTTTCAACTTGCTCCACTTTCTTAGTGCTCTATTAAAATCAAAATCTTTAAAAGATGTCACCTCTGGTTGTATAAGCATCAATCTGTTGATTATTTCTGAGCATATTCTGTTTCTTATCTGTGTATGAATATTGTTCTGTGTTTCCTTCTGAAGGGGCATACATATAGCTAGCTTTGTCAGCTTGAAGGTGTCAGAAAATGATCTTTATTGCTGTTATGTAATATTTTCCAGAGCTCACAGATAATATCTTTTGGATAAATCTGCTCCAAAATAGCATTTTTCACTAACATAAACTTACTTTCTTGAATCAGTAGTTTACTGACTACCATGCCAGATTTCTTATCTATTCCATTATCAGAGGTCACGCTACCAGGCAAAGTGGGTGACTAAATCGCCTGAAAAATGTAAACTTCGCCTTCTTCTGTTAGGAAAGCAAAAACGACACTGCCCTCTGATTTTTCAGATGTAAAATGACTGGCTGTAGTTTATAACTTTTGAGATGCTCCCTTGTTGTAGCCAGGAAGTACTGGCAGTGTTGTAACCCAAGGTGAAATATATTTATGTGGTGTTGATACCAATCTGCCTACACCGACAAACTCTTGCACATTCACAGGCGTGTTTTAATAGCTAACTGACCATTAGCCCTTTCCGGAGCAAGATAATATTGCTTGATTTCCTTAAGTTGGGCCTACTGTACTATGATGAAAAATATACCAAATTCTGTTTCAAAATTTAAGCATCAATATGTAAATAGTAATTTGTTTTAAAAAATATAATTGGTGAAGAGCATTTTCTAATTGATTTCTTTTTAAAAATTGTGATTTTAACTGCCGTGCTTGCATTATTTTCTTTATAACATCAGTTTGAAACATTAAGTGAACCTGTAATGGCAAACATCGCCGCTTCTATGATATACCACTTCATTATATTGTCTGCATTAGTAAATAAGTGGCAAATAGATTAACGAAAATATATAATTCAATCAAAATGAAGTTTAAATATTATGTGATAGAAGATTTAGCCTAAATATTTAATCATGTAGGTCAGAAACATGGGACAATAATTTGTGAAATTCGAAAAAATGCTGTAAGGTCAAAGTCGTTTTCTGACATCATTCGTTTTTATGAAAATACGAAAAATATAGTGATGCAAATACTGTTCAACCAATGGATGTCATTACTATCAGTAGGCAAAAAATAAAACCGTAAATATGAAGTCCTATCAATGGATTTTTGTAACGAAGCTAGAAAGCAAGTGGTTATATTAAGAAAATCACTCTAAAAATAGATGCACTCACATGGCACAATACGTGTTATTGGATGTGTTCGGTTGGAAAAAAGGGTCTAATTCAGTTAAATATCAACTTTAATGCTTCAGTGTGTTGTCTATGAATAGTTACAGTAATGTTTTATCGGTAACAATAAAATCAGGACGAAGAGTATGGTTTGAAGTCACTTGTGCATTTGCTCCAATGTACATGTTGTAGGGGTTGTTTCAAAGTATGTTAGAAATCTTTTTTGACTGCAATTTTACACAAAACTTTTAGAAAATAAAATAATAAAAAAAATTAATGATAGTTTATTAAGTATTTTTACCGACTTTCAATTATTTGACTCTAATCTTGTTAATCCTATCAGTTATAGTTTCTGCTGTACATTTTTAAGTCATGTAGCCAAAATATATTGCATTTACTTTAATCCAAACAAAATATAAGACTAAAATATGAATACAATGGGCATGAAAATAATAATTTTTATAATCGTACAAAATGTGTTCATAATACATAAAACACAGTATTTTCAACTTGAAAATAAAGTATTGCTTAAAACTATGTTAAATATAATGCATACTGAGAAATAGAGGACAGAATTAAAAAAAAAGAACGCAGCTCTCTCTCTCTCTCTCTCTCTCTATAGTGTTTCTCCCTGTTTAGCTCCCACTTATCCCTGTTCTGTCCAAAAGGAGAAGTCACTTCTCCCTAAACTTCAAGTCTACCTTGACCCCTGCATAATGCTGTATTAGGGGTTTTAGTCCATCAGTGCCATAGTCTGCTTGTGCATAAGAAGTATTCAAATAAATATCTTTACTTCTTAATTTCACTTTTTTCATCCTTATTTATTCAGTTTATCTTAACCCTGATATGGATATATGGTTTTGTAGCATATGATCCTCAGGCAGTGCTAAAAAAATCTGACAGCCTGAGACCCAGGGCTTCAATAATTTCAGACTGGGCCCTTCCTATATTCTAAGAAGAGTGCCTGTTGGGCTTGTAGAAGAAAAAATGTGCCAAAGTAAACTCTGATGTGTAAATGTATTTTCAAGATGTTGACATACCCGCTATAACAGGACACAATCTATTAAAATCAGATCACCACTGTCCTACGTAAAGTGGAGACCTGATTTTAATCAAACTGTAACATGGCATGTCATGCTAAAAACAAGATTTTGTACTTGCAAACACCGACATGGTTGTGTTTCGAGAAAAAAGTTTTCAGTAATCTTCGAGAACAGAAACCCTCCTCAAACACCACTTTCAGAATATGCCTGTTACAAGTAGCATGTATAAATGGTTAACAGTCATGATTGGAACTGATGTAAAACTATCCTTTGGGCAGTTTAAATAGTGGCAATTAAAGGCAAAAAAGTCAGGTATCAAACATCATTTCACTTATTACTTAATTGGTTAATGTGATGTATTTGAAGACTGCAGTGTTAATTTGCATAAGTACGACCATGATGTGGAACAACCCAATATAAGTATATCAAACAGATGTTAGATGTGTGTGGAGAACAAAAGCTGTAACATATCATTGCTGTGAATGAGAATGTTTAAGCCACATGTACAGTGTTCATACACCTTTGGTGTGACAAAATTCAAGGACCTTTCAAGGACTTATCCAATTTTTTCAAGGGCCCCGATGCCCAGTGCACTTTAGGTATATTTATCAATGGCCATTTAAAGGATTGGTAAGAATGCTGTAATTTCCTGGCAAGGGGCTTCCTAATGTTTGTACAATAGGCTTGAGACTTTATAACAGAAAATAAAATAAACCCCAAATCTCAGGAGAATAACAACACTTTATTTCTAAGGAAAACAAATGAATTCAGATCCTTATATGAAGAACAAAAAAAACCAACCTTATTGATTACACAGCAAATAAGGTACACTAGGTTCCAATAAATCAGATGAATAAATGCACAACACCTTCAAACAAAAATCAACAGGATGGAAATTTTGATCGAGATCCAGAGTTGATAGCCCTGTTATTTGGTAAAGGCAAATTTGTAGAATGTTTCATTATGGAGGTATAATCCACCATTATTTCACTTTCAAGTATATGGGAAATTAAAGACGAGGTCTTGTATTCTTGTTTTTGACACAAAATGGGGTTGAACACACACTTCCCAGACATTCTGCTCCAAGTGAAATGGGTAAGCTCTCGCAGAAAAATACCCAGATAAATCCATATTCTCTGTGCCACATACACGTTTATCCTTTGGCGGCTGTGAATGCAGCCTCCAGAATACTCGGTAGCGATTGGAGTTTACGGAGATTACTGAAGTCCACCTTCTCTCTCAGAAACACTTTATGAAAACACATCAGCCAACCTCATGTATAGTGTCTATTTTAAGTTCTTTACTTATCAAATGACTTTTGCGTGAAGTTTCTCTGCTGCTTTGCTAATACTTCCTGATCATCACACGGGGAATGAGCTACATTAATTTCTGATTGGTGATTATTGTTGAACCTGGACCAGAACAAGCAATAATCACCTGAGTCCAAGGTAACAAATTTCACCATGTGACACATTAGTAGTGTAGCTTTCAAATCGACCAAAGTAGACAAGATACAATTCAAAATAGAAACCTTGTGTAAAAGTTGTTTTTAAATGATGAGTAAAGTACTTCATGATAAATGTGGAACACATCTGGAATGTATAGTATATGCTGAACATGCTACTGGGTTAAGATAATTAGCATGGAATGGGGGGAAGTGCAGATTACAAACCATGTCACTTTGTGTTAATTTGTAGATGGCAAGTGAGTATTCTCAAGTCTTTTTTGTTTTTACTAATAAAAATGAGTGCCTGTGACTGCAAATGCTGTTTCAGATGAATTCTAAACTTAAAGATTAACAAGGCAATAATTATTATGACTGCTGAAGACTAAAATAATTTGTATATGGTAAGTATTGTTTTGTATCCATTCTTTATCTCTTGCTATGATATATCAATGAATTGTTTCACCCCTAACAAACTGGCACCATTTCATTTCGGACCAACAAGACATCATAAGAAGTCTTTTAGTGAAAACTTCATGGCGACATTACCATGCATTCAGAAGGAGCAGTGATAACAAAGTTTCAAAATGGCCAGTGTGGCGGCCATGTTTAATGTCAGATTGGCACCATTTTCATTCAGGACCAACTAGACATCATAAGAAGCTTTGATGTGAAAACCCCATGTTGATATGACCATCCATTCAGAAGAAATATCAATAACATGATTTTAAAGATGGTTGCAATGGTGGCTATAACAGATGCAGATCAGCACCATTTTCGTCATAAAAAGTCATTAAGTGAAAGCTCCATTTTAATATGACCATCCATTCATTTGGATTAGTGATACAATAAGATCTGATTTTCAAGATGACCACTGTGGCAGAGATACTGCTAGAAATTTTCTGCCTTGGGGAGAGGGAAATCATCATGGTTGGGGGGGGGGCGTAAACTATGCCAAATTGTAGCTGATGGGTGACAACATTATTATAAGGAGCTGAAATACCTAATTTGAAACAAGCATTTAATGATTTTGCGTTATTTCTCTGACAATGAATGTATAAGGTTTCTGCATACCTGTTGCTCAGCTTGTAAATATTCTTCATTGTTTTGTATGACTCTCCTTCAAGAAACTGTTTGCAAACTGAAAATCGTTCACTGGATCACATATATACACACCTCTGTATAATCATCACTTTATTTACTGTTTCAGATGCTAGCCCACAGGCCTTTGAAACTCTACCAATGTGTGGAAAAAAAATCCTTTCCATTTATTTTGTTTTGTTGTTCTTCAAAGATATTCTAAAATTTTCTTACTACAGTGACAGAGATCTCCATCATAAAGGTGTTTGTTTTCAAACTATATTCTCCATAGAGGATTAATTCAGATCATGGAGAAAAGGTGAAAAAGATGATCTGATCAACTTGATTATAAAACAAAAAATTCAAAACATTGTGCATTATTGAGTGCTATTTATAACTACAGTGAATTTCATTAATATGTGTAGAACTTACTCATGAAAAAACTCAATGGATATCTTGAAGATTAAATTCAAGTTGATTTTAAATTGGAATTGAATATTAAGAAGCTTAACAAGTCAGATGCAATACCACCTCATTAACATGTACGCATTTAACTCATTATTAAACATGTTTCAGACTTTTATGACAAGCATATATACCAAATTTGACCAAAATGGATCAGAAATACAGATTCCAGAGTAGCAACAAACTGAGCCAATCAGACGCAAAATCACCTAATTAATATGCGTGACTCTTACTCATTATGATACATGTCCAGGAGTTTGAGGTTATCAGAATATATTTAAAGTCTGATGAAAAAAATCAAATAATAAATATGGCATCCAGAGTGGTTACAAGCACAGCCAACGTGATGCAAGATTACCTCATTAATATGCATAGATCTCACTCATATTTAAAGTTGTCAAAGATACAGATGATATAAAACTACCATTCTAAGTTGGATGAAAATCAGATGAAAAACATGGTCTCTAAATTAATAACAAATATATGTTGATGGACAGATGATGGACACAAGGCCATGCCATAAACTCAGTAGGTGTTGCAACCAGGTGTGCTGAAGAGCACAATCACTTAGACTGGTTTAGGAACTCAACTTTTTGGGGGATGGGTGCGTGGGTGGGAGAATTTACTTTGTCTCCTTCAAAACACTCTTCTGCCGAATAAATAAAAGATGCCTGCTACTATATGCTGGCTTAACGCAATGAGGACGACTACTGATTTTACAAAGTGCTTCATTAATGCAATTTTGCCCAATCACTCAATATGAAAAGTTGTTATTCCTATAACACAACCTTTAACAAGCTTCCATCTCACTTTGTTTGGGACTCTTTAATCACATGTTCTGAAGCATGTCAACCACTTTTATTTGTGCCCATCAGCACATTCACTTAATTTAAACAATAATTAAGGTAATCAAAGTGGTTTCATGGTCTGACTGTCATTCATTCAGTCAATAATTTCGAGTACATGCTAAACATTCCTTGGTTTACGTTCAAACCTGAATTTTTATCTTTTTAACGTCAAAGGTGCCTGGAAATTTCGTATACTGTTGAATATTATTACAAACTTATATGGTGTCTTGAAAACTGAAGGATTATGATGTTTAGGTAATGATGGTTTCAAGTCAGACATGGCTAATGATCATCTGTAAAAAGCAGTCATCTGTCTTTAACCAACAGCTTTTCAGTCATCTGAGCTATATTATTGTAAAGATGAATATTTTTTCAAGTCGCCCATACTCAAAGACCACTCTTCTCACTTTGTTAAGGTCACTACTTTGGACCTCTCACCCCCCCCATCAGTAGTCCAAAAGCAGTCTGTCAGTAGTGTCTGACAGCTGTCAGTAATATAGCTATAAAGCTAATAGTTCAACAATAACAAACTTTATTAAGAAATATATTTATTGTCTTTCATGACCATGACAAAATACATAATTATCTGTCTCTTTTACCAAGAAAAGGAATGACTTTTCCTAAAACCAGTATCACTCTACCTTTTCAAACTATATTCTTAAATAGTTTACCATTCCTGCTGTGAGTCTGCTTTTCAGAAACATTTAATTAAATCTCGGATTAATGAAGGAGCTATTTCAATGTTAAGTTTAACTTAGCCAAAAGCTGACTTATCATCACTTCAGCACAGATAATGTGCATTTCCTCACTGTCAGACACTGTGCTTTACAGAATGAAGACAGCGACTTATTTCTGTTATGATGTAAGGTTTTGACGATTCTGCTGTTTTCTGTATTTTTGCCTGAATGATCCATAGTATTTTTCAGGTTTCATCCATACAAAATATGGACAATCCATAGGGGTAAACAGGTCTGCTAGTTAAGAAAAATGTCACTATTTACATATTAAACAATTACCTGGATATCTGAAATACTTTGAACACTAAAACAAGACATATCCTTGTTGAAAAATCTGAGATCATATCAATGTGTTTCACTTAATCTATCAGCTGTACCTGTCATTACCAGACTCAGGGCTTCAATCTGTACCTGAACACATAAGCGGTGGTACCAGGCATTTTTACAGCAAGGTGCTCTAAGGGTCTCATTTGATGCTCTAGCTTCAACTGCATTCATACAAATTGCACAGGTACTCAGGGCTGTGCCAAAAAATGCCAACCTGTCACTAACATTACACTGCTGACGTGGCCTGTGATCTGGACAGTAAGACCTAAAATGGGAACAAAAATAGTATAAAAAAAACAAACTTAAAACATGCTTTAAGGCCCCAATGCCATCATTAGAAGCAAAATAAGTCATGTCTGCCAAATCATCTGAACAATCCTGATTCTTGAAAAATATTGATCCTAAACATCATTGGGTTCCATTAAAACATCGACATTTCATTTCATTAAGAACCATTTAATTTTTCTCTCAAACTGAGAAACCTTGCTATTTTTCACATGAGCATGAATTAATCCAATGATGAGCAGTGACATCTGTGGTCACTGATTTCAGTTGAAAGCTGGAACACAAGATTTGACAATGTCACCATTGTAAACATAAGAAGTCAACACCATGTTAGGTCTTCAGCCCAAGTTTGCCCTTCAAAGTATTCCAACACCCTAGCTGATCACCAATATTCACTATTCTCATTTTTCTTCTCAGATCCGCTTAAAAAAGTGAGCTTGCCTATCTTCATTTCCCCTCGAATTACTTTGCGTGCCACTTACAAATGTTGTTGTTATTAGATTATTCACTAACAGAATTTGTTGGATGTATCACATCACTACTTTGGAGAATGCCCGAAAAAGAACAGAATTATGAGCTACTTTGTTGATTGAATTAAGGGGTGAAACCGCTTAATTCTAAACTGAATATCTGAACGTCATTAAAACCTAGCATCTTGATTATTGCAAATAACGGTTTATGTCAGATAGCTTTTTAACAAATCATTTCCATCCTCCAAACTTTAGTTATATTTAAGAATGGCAAAATTTATGATAAAGAGTGGCATTTAGGCTTTAAATGACACAGACACAAAACTTAAGATGTGATGGATGGAAGGAATGATAGGAAGCAAGACAAGGGTAATGCAGTTATGTTCCTGATACTGTCATTGTGAGGCTCAAATTAAACAAACTTATGTGCCAACATAACAAATGACGTTGGGATGTTTATAAGACACAATGTATTTTTTATAGAATGAAAGAGTTTATTACATAAAATGTACCCTCTATTATTGCATTGCTATATCTTTTCCTAGTCAAGAGACATTATTTTCTCCTCTAGTTAGTAACCGGATTTTGTATATCACAGACCCTTTCAAAGCCCCATGCTTCAAGATAAGGGAAAATGCAATTCTGTGACTGAATCCTTGCCAGGAAAACAATTTTTGAATAATCCCTCCCTCTATAACTCATGCACATCAGGGTCCAAAAACACAGACTGCACTATAAGGGAGGACGCAAGTAACCTAGGGACCTCCAAAAAATCCACAGGATTGGGGGGGGGGGCTCGGCTGTTCAATGACCGAATCCTTGTTTTATAATTGCATAGAGAATAATTGTCAATAAAGCACTTTTTCTGATGAAGTTGTTCGTTTTCTGCATAAATTACATTTATTTTCAAAACGTCCAAGATCTGAAAGATCGATAACATGATTCCAACTGGTTTCAACAACCAATATAGTATGCAAAAACATTCGCGTATTACATCACGATGATTAGTCTGGTTCCCAGAATGGTGTTGATAGTATTTTGCAAAACAAGGAGCCTACAAAGCCTGGAACCAGACTAACTGTTGATACACTACCAAACAAGATTCTCTCTATAAAAAACACCTTGCAATATTTCGTGTAACAATCATCTATGTCAAAACTCAATTTCTGATTGTTCAATTTGTAACATATTGATGCCATGATTTCATTGCAAGTAACAGTGAAACTTCTTATCATCCTTCAGGATATCTCTACATGCAAATTCAGGAATTCTCTGAAACTCATTTTCCCCACAATGGTCTGTATCTGTGAAACAAAGCTCTATTATTTTATGAAGTACTCATTTCCCTTGGTTGCCTTGCTATCTTTAATCAGTTATGATTGAGTAGGTTAATTTAAGGTAGTTTAATTAGGTTACATACACAATAACATTTATAAGTGTTCAATTGATCAACTGAAATGAGTTACCTGACATACGACTAGGTCTGCTGGTTCTTAAGCATGTAGGATTTGTATGCCGTTTAACTATTTTGTTTATTCCACCTCCTTTATTTGATTCAAAAGACATAATTAACATGATAATAGAAAAGGAGGCCCACTTTTTATTTAGTGCAACAACACAGCAAATGCTTCCACTAGTCCGATATCAAAACATGGTCGGCACTTAATTAGGTTCTCAGAGAAACACTCGTGGACATAGCTGTTACTGCAGATTGACACATTTTACATTTAATTACAAGAGGACATGCATTCATGATGACTACACTTTAAAGGAACTAAAAGACAGATCTAGAACGCAAATTTCAATTGATACAAAAAATTATTTAATAATAATAATAATAATAATAATAATAATGAGGACTTTGTACAGCGCCTAATCTTTAGAAGCTCTAAGCGCTTTACAACATTAAACAACACCTGAAACATAAAAAGCATATATAATCATATGATTACAAAAAACAAACACCATGAAATTAAAAAGCAGAAAACATGCTGAAAATATTTAAGGTAAGGAAACATTATTAGGTCTTAAAGTCTGTTCTTGCAGTCGAAATAGGTGAATTTTAAGAGTGCTCTTGAATGAGATCACTGTGTCTTTGTATCTAAGTTCAGTGGGCAATTCGTTCCACGTTGCTAGGCCTTGGTATGCAAAAGAACGTTGTCCATATGACTTCATTTTCATAGTGGGAATAATGAGAATACAATCGTCAGAAGAGGATTGTAAGTATCACATGGGTAAGGTCAGATGGGTATGTTGGACCAGAGCCCATCAGTGAAACGTAGCACAAAGAACAAATTTTGTGTTTGATTCTGGATCGCATGGATAGCCAGTGTAGGGTACAGAGCAGGGTGAGGTGTGCTCTGAACATGGTACTCTAAGGATGATCCAAGCAGCTGTAATTGGTATTTATTTATTAGTAACCGGATTATGCTCCACTAGGCATAAGTGACATTTTCATTGATCAAAATTTCCTTGAATATCATTAATTACGGTGTACTAAGAATGTCATTTGGAAAGAAAATGTAAAAAATGTTATGCCTTCTTTTTAAAGTTGATATTTCCTAATGTTGATTAAAATTTCCAGTTCTATCTACTGTTTTCAACGATAAAACAAAAAGGTTCCATTACCAATTTTGATCGTGATTTTCTTCAAGTTCAACAAATAGGGATCAATTTTTTGGTATTTTCTGGTTTAACAAATGGGATCCACATCTGATCCCGCGTTATAAGTGGGTTCGCGAGTAATCGAGGGAGTGGTGTATGTTACTGAAACTTTATCAAACAAAGAATTAATTAAAGAGAATAACACTAAATTAACAGTTCTCTAACCTGTCTGATAATGTTATTTATTTGTATTTTTAAAATTCTGTTAATATTATCAAGTATACTCTTGTAGAATCCAGGGATAGCACTTTCTGTTGATTGGTGTATATTTTAAATTCTCTATCTGTCTATCATTGTATATATAATACACATCTGCCAACCTTAACAAGATTGGCTCAGTAAGTTTGACCAGTTTTCAGTAAGGTAGAACAAAATATCATGTACTGTCAGTGTCAAGTTGGAAAATGTATTTAAAACGTTTGGTATTCTAAACTGATTCACTGACGGTAAATATTATGTTCATCTGAAAAATTTGTAAAGTACACATTTACCTTATTTACCTCTAGTACAGCTGCACAGATTTCAGTTCCGAACCCTATGCAGTTCAATGTCTTGTTGCTATCTCTCAACTTGATGTAATTCTTGGAATTTTTTTCTTTATTTCACTTGACGGCAGTCATATCTCCTGCCATGTGACATAATCAAATTGACACATGATGTCCAATAAACATACTTGTGTCACTTTCTGCTTTTATTCAGAACAATCTAAACATTTTCTGTAGTGATTATTAAACTAATTCCATTAAAGCTAATGTAAAACCCAGATCCAAATCAAACACGGATGAGCCAATTATCAAGATTGTACTGCAACAATCATATTTCCGTAGTTTTTCCTTTTAGTCCTTAGGTCCGTATTTTAAGGGTCATTTTTGTAAGACTTACGGCAAAATCTTACGGGTTGGTAGGTCTGTATATATATATATAGATACATACACACACACACACACACACAGAGTCAAACCCGGTTATCTCAATTACATCGGGGGTGTCAAAAATCGTCAATATAAACAATATAATGGCCAACTGTCTGCATTCTTATTCAGTCTAAGAAATAAACAGGCTGAAATACAGGCAAACCCAGTTATCTCGATTACGTTGGGGGTGTCAAAAAATCGTCGACATAACCAGGACCTTAGATATCAGGGTTTAGTTGATAAATCTACTGCAGAACAATGATTATGCATCTGAAGTACCAAAAATGAGGAGTTTTGTTTCTAAAAACAAATGGCATTTCTAATGCACAATAAAAATAATAATTCAGTCATACCAGGTTGGAGAAAAAAGAAGATTGGAGGTCTTTTAAATGAGATTAAGTAACAAGTCATACATTTTTACAACAATAAGTTACTGCAACAATGTCAGTGGTCTAAAGTTGTTTTTACTTCCCTGTGAGTAGCTTCATTCCTTTGGTAGCCTCAGCAAGACAATGAGTTTCTCACACTATCCAAAATCTAGGCCAACTGAAGTACATGTACATGTAGGATTAGACTTTTTAAAAAAATAAGTATTCTGTTTTGTTAGAGTTGTCTTGTGACTAGCAGCAAAATGTAACTGACCAATATTGTACGTGAAAATCAATAGTTTTTTTTAATCGTCAGAGGTTCCTTTACACCAGTATATGCCGGTTTTTACCGATAAAATTTGCTTCTGTACCGGAAAAGGATGCGGCTGTCGGTATTCATGTGGGACAAACTGTAAAATGTGTTTGAAGTCTTTAAAGTTAACTGTCCCAACATCAAATTCTGTATGAAGCCAACTTATTCCATTCATACAGTTGTAGTCCCATATCCCTCCTGTCTTAGATCAGTGACTGTCGGCAAGAACACAGCACCGGAAGGAGGGTCGGCTAATCTCTCTGATGGATTGCAAGACTTTGATATTCAAGACAAAAATAATATAAATGAAAGCACTCCTCTTTCTGTTTCCAATTTTAATCCTATCAGTTGATTTTTTGCTTCATTCCGTTTGTGTTGAAGAATATGTAATCATGGTACTGCGATCGACAATTTCATTAAAGAAATACTGGGTGCTATGGATTTTTTTTTTTACAATACCGTTGGTGCTTTTATTTACTCCTGTTCAAAACAAATTAATAACCGGGGGGGTGGGGAAGCGTAGTTTGGAATTTTGCGGGTTTCTATTATAGAGTATTGTGAGTCACATGATCTAGCCATGCTGAAGCTGAAGGCTTACACTTGCACCAAGCATGGAAACACTGTAACTATTAAGGAATTTGTTTTAAATATGTTGTGCAAAACAAATTTGGTATTTAACCTGATAATTTTCCAAGTTACAAATAAGATCAAATTCGCGATGCTGTGTGGGACAAACTATATTGTCATGGTACTGACATGTGATAATGTCCATTTTGAACGCAGCTTATGTAAAGGTGCGAAACGCATTCATTCAATTTCCTTACTCTAAAGTATTGTTTTCAATATAATCTTCTCCACTCTGTGCAAGTGATAAACAATGGTTGATTAGCATTTGTACCGGTAAAAGCGGAAACGCCGGATCATTTCTTGTAAAACTGCTCCGAGATGGACGTTAAAAGTTTCATTTTGTTGAATAAAGTGGGTCCACATTACTTCGGACCAAAATTTATACCTGACATAACAGGGTTATTCACTTAACAGGGTTGAGATAAGCGGGGAAAAAGTAGCATAACAAAGAAGGATTTTTTTGGGACCAGACCAAAACACTCGACATGCGCAGGTTCTCGAGATAACCGAGGTTGATATAAGTGGGTTTGACTGTGTGTGTGTGTGTGTATAAATAAATGCAATAAACTGACAACGAACAGTGCAAAACAGTGCGTTGTCAGTTTATTGCATTTATCTTAATCAATCCCTGACACGTGATCCCTTGCTGGATCCAGTGCACTTGAAAGGACTGTTATTCGCCATATGATTTGTATTCTTTATATGTATATATATATATATATATATATAAAATGCATAGATGGTTTCATTGGTTATTTTACTGTACAGCATCACAAGTGGGCTGTTTACTGTGAATGCAGTGGAGTGAAGTGTCACCCAAGGTCACTCCATGGTAACCCTCCCCCCTATCTTTTTATGTTAGGATTAGAAACCACAATATTTTTGTCAAAAATCTAGCTGCTACCCATTAGCCACCACAGCTCTTGCATAGACGGTGTGTTGCATACCATAGCTCTGCTCCAAGGACAAGGTCATGTTAAAATATTCAGTAACTGGCATTCTATCTGGGAAAATCACTGAAGATATTTTCATTAACGTTTAGCCAAATGAATTAAATAGAGATGACATGTTTCAAACAATAACCATGCCCCTGCCTCATGGTCAGGAATACTGCATCAGAAAATGTATTTTTGTTTGGAAGGATGGGTGTTGTTGTTGTTGTTGTTGTTGTTGTTGTGGGGCTTAACGCCATTTTTCAGCACACGATAGGTTATACATGGCGGCCAGTATTAATGGTGGAGGAAGAAACCGGGAAATCCGCGGAAAGAACCACCGACCCACGAGAAGCTACTGGCAAGCTTTCTCACATATCCACATTCGCCGAATCTTAGACTCGAACTCACGCAGACAGAGGTGAGATGGCAGTGATCCGTAACAGAGAGCGCTTTAGACCACTCAGCCACTCGGGGCCCTGGAAGGATGGGTGTAAAACTAATCTTAATAAGTAATACCTGCCACTATCGCACTGCATACTTTTCCAGACTCCCAAATAAAACTTTCATACAATAATGTCAAAAAAGCCTATTTTGATCATCCTAAGCAAAGCTATGAATGAATCTGATTATCTCAGCAGAAAGTAGCACTACTGAAGGTAGCCGATTCTTAACCAGAAACCCTGGTTGGCAAAGAAAACAAACCGAATTATAATTTTACCTTCGAACCAATCATTTTCAATTGACAAGTCATGAAGCTTAAAGTCAACATAAGAATGAACTAGACCTTTTCAACTAAATTGTTACTGCAACCCAAAGACAGAAATGAAAATTTATGCTTTTATTACTCTTTTATGTACTCAGAATAATGTTGTACAGTGGTTTAATATCTGCTTTTTTTCATATTTTCACCAAGATGAGTGATGTATGTGTGTGATTTGGATTTTTAATGTAGCTTTAAAAAATTTTCAGTCATATCGCTATGATGTCTGCAATGTGGCAGTTTATAGTGATGTCTAGCACTGGAGCATCATGCCGCAGACATGTTCCATCATGTCCCACAAGTCACATTATCCTGACACCAGGCCAACCAGTCCTAACACTAAGCTCTTAATCTGAGCATCCAGCGAGGCAGCTGCTAGTACCATTTTTATAAGTCTTTGGTATGACTTGGCTGGGGTTCAAACCAACAACCTCCTGCATCCAAGGCAGATGCTCTAACCACAAGGCCACCAGAGTGGTAGGAGTGATGCAAGAAAATAACTTTCTTGAATTCATGAACATAGCAATGTCATGTATGTTTCTGATGTAAATTTTTTTATTTTTAAGCAACATCTATTATCACATAATGTTAAGACTTTGCTTTCTATGAACTGTACATTTTCCTTAATTTATGCTCCCAACGAATTACAAAAAAAACCCCAGACTGTCTAATGAAAAGGTTACTTCCTGGACATAGCAATGTCTGATGTTATTCCATCAGAGATTTACTTATGGTTCAGAACTGATTTTCTGAAGAAAGTATTACAAGCACAGCAGTTAAACAAAAAAAATTTATTTAGAAAGTGCTTTCAGTGATTCTGTTCTTAAAAGACAAAATGTTATTTACATACTGATATTTTAAATTTCAAAACAAAAGTATGTTTTCATCATTAAATGAAAACATGTAGAAAATGAGCAGTGATAACAATGAGAACCTGTGAACAGGCAAAAGTTTGTTTTTGTCAATGCAATGCATATCAACACCTGTTAAGGCTACATGTAACAAATTTTGCCGTAGAGATTACCACACTGCAACTACTCGGCTTTGTCAAGAGAGCATTTCAAAAGCCACAAACTACTTCACTAAGTTTATATCTAAAAAATCACATGGCAAAATCCTTTTCATTTTCCTAATAGACATTCAAGTCTGCTTATTTTGTGTGACTTAGAAGTTACCCACTTTGCCTGGAGGAGAAAGACCCCATGTTATCTATATTTCTGCCAAAATTTCACTCATGATCCTTGAAAATATGAGTGAAAATTTAAATCTGTGTAGCCAAATCAATGACTAAGCAGATGTATCCAGGTCCAGCACTAATAAAATAAACATTTGAAAAGTGGACTTCTAATCTGCAAATTTGCTTACTTTTTTTTAATACAGTAAAATCGATTTTCATGGCTTCTGATTTTATGTGGTTAGTCTGAATAAAATAAGATCTCCACTATCCTATGTGAAGATCTGACAGCAACCACTTAGTAATATTATCAGCCAATCAGATGACGTCTTAGATCTTCGCATTTGGGAGACTAAGCAGTTTAGCTAAGTGCATCAATATGTGTCAAACGATTTGATTCACTTCCAGATTTCTTAAAACTGCACTTCCATTGGCTAATTCAAAGGTCATCAGAACATGACGATTAAGCGGTTCCTGTCTGATCTTCATGTAGGACAGTCAAGATCTGATTTTAATCAGTTTGAAACTGTGGCAAAGCAAAATATGAAAGATTTAACATTATTATAAAGTTTTAATAGTATTTCAAACAGCTTACATGAAAATGTGAAAAAGTGACTACTTTTGAACATTATAATATATTAAACTTTTTACACTCACTTCACTCTTCTATTGCTAACTTTGCCGTAATGTTAGAGTCTTGTATGGACCATGAATTATTAACCTAGGCCACTTGGACTCTATATATCCCTTGCTATCCTCGTTACACTAATTTCTCAAAGTCACTTAAGTAAAGGAGGTTTTGATTGGGAATGGGGCCAAATGTCTGCTCCAAAACAGGATCAGAAAAATCCCTTGGACACTTTCCCTAAAGGGTTTTGACTTTACGGTGACAATAATGCAATGTCAGGTAATAAAGAAATTAATTAGAGATATCTATTACTTATACTGAAAGACAAATGAGCTTTGACGTAAGGATATCATATAAACTAAATTCAAAATTGTATGTAATTATACTCACTTTTTACATATTTCATTCATTCTTTCACATTTGTGTTCTTGAAAATATTTTGTGATGCTGCTGTGCATTTACCCAAAAGTTACAAGAAATTCCTGGGGGATCCTTGTTCTTGAGCTATGATTGTTACAAGCAACATCCCACTTAAAAATACAAAGATATATAATTGTCAAGGACCATAACTCAATCCTAAAATTGAGCCAACAACACAAAACCCATAAAAGGCACGCCATTGTCCGATACAATGAAGAGACCAAATTGCATTTTCATAAATAGATCAGTTCTTGAGCTATGCTAGTTACAATGATCTGCTATAATTGGACTTAAAATCAGGGGAAAAGGGGCAACAATGCAAGATACTAGGGACAGTGTTTACCATTTGCCAAAAGACCTGAATGATCTTCATGTCAATTGATCATGTGACGACTGGTTAACAACATAACTATGCCACATGTGCAGGAAGGCTTCATTATCATGCAAAGACTCTTCTACTTTCTTTACTCTTCATCTCACATCTTAGATAATATCTAATGCGCTTGCATTGCATTATTATTATTATTGGGTCGATAGATATTAATGTTGTTTTGGGTTTAACGCCATTTCTCAGTGCAATAGGTGATGCATTGCAGCTAGTATAACTTGTGCAGTAATAACCCACGAAATCTTCAGTGAGAACCACTGACTGATTTGAAGCTACTGGCAAGTTTTTCTCACACACCCACAATAGACAAGCCCAAGACTTGAACTCACACAAACAGAAATGAGATGGAAATGACCTGTAAAGGTGAGTGCTTTAGATCACTCGGCCACCTTGGGCCCTGTAGGCAGATATCAATTAATAACCACTGATCTGATCATCTTTCAGCTTTGA
The DNA here is from genome assembly GCA_016617855.1 of Megalonaias nervosa. Lineage (NCBI taxonomy): Eukaryota > Metazoa > Mollusca > Bivalvia > Unionida > Unionidae > Megalonaias > Megalonaias nervosa. The sequence continues at coordinate 46,765 of JAECUM010003540.1, read as the reverse complement.
AACTGCTACAAATTTTACCTCTTGACAGATGGGTACTAAATAATCACCAAAGAAAAATGACAGGCAATCTTTCAGTTTTGATTCTGCAGTCTTAATCATGGTGGGAAAAAAATTCATTTTTTGCCACCTGCCCACCAGATGAGTAAAAATAATTTTGACTTGCCCAACGTAGTCTATATCACATGTTTAACTTTCACTGAAAGGTCATAAGCCCACAAATTCTGAATGCTGTATTATATCAGTGTCGAATTCCTCTTTTAAAATTTTTAAAGCACTATTGATTTGTACTTTTCCTGATGCAACATGTTCTTTGGTTTAACAAACTCCCACTCCTCTAACATTTTTTAGTCGTATAACATCCACGATTCACACTGATAAAGCCTGTTTCACATAATATTTGGTGCCAATTTTTTTTCAATATAGACTGGTCTGCTATGTGTGTATCAAATTATAATAAATCTGTGATTCATGGTTTCAAATTCAAGAAACCTGTCCGTTTTCTTGGAAATGTTTCATTTACAGTTACTATAAATAGAAAATAAGGAAACTGTTCAACGTACATAGCCAAAAGGTCACACACAGAGAAAATGTAATATCAGTAGACAGAGGTCTACGATGGATAAATATCACATGACACAAGCTGCAAACTGTACTCATTATTCTATGTCTTGTTCACTCCTGACATCGCTAGATATGGTCTTTGACGTGAGTGTGGAAACGCTGTTTTGATGTTTGTTTTTTTATACATGAACTAAACGGGTACCCTATAGCTACTTTTTATTACACAGTTAAGTGTGAACAGGCGGGTACCCACTGACACCTTTAATTACCACCAAACAGCTGATCATGTTACAAGTTCAATTAAAAATATTGCACGTCTCATGCAATAACTACATTTTGCCAAAGAAGGAATAAGCCGTTCTAGAAGTTCAGAAGGAAAAGTGAGATCTTTTTGGCTAAACTAAAAAAAAAAGGGAAAGTCCTTTGATCACTACTTATAAATATGTCAAATAAGATTCAAATAAATATCATTATATACATTCTACAGCAGAAGGAAAATGTAATCGGCAGACAGTGATATTTACAGCCAGATGTTATTATCTGACTTTACTGACAAGGCGATTTTGCATCACAAATGATGATTATTCTAAAAAATGATTTAAGTTTTATCATATTGTTGATTCTATATCATTCCTTGATTTTCAAATGAAAATAAATAATATTTAAAATGTGTTATGCCTCTGGCTGGTTGAAGAAAAAATAAAAAACCTACAGAACAGAAACATCAAGGTGGAAGAGCAGCTATGAATAAACTTCCTTGTCTGTGTACAAAAGCAGTTCCAAATTATATCTATTCCAAATATTCCATCTACATCATATTTATCTTAGCTTGAATAAGGGAAGTAATGCAAAGAAATGTCATATATATCAAAAACCAAAAAAAAAGCATATGACCTAAAGGTCAGTTGTTAGTCAATGAAGACTTACCTGTACGTATCAAAGAACTGATGCAGGGTACTGTTTTTGCGGCCACATCCAAAGTGGAAAACTTTTCGACAGCTCTTGACAACACATCCTATTGTTGCTCCTTTCTTTTTGCAATAGATACATTTCTGAAATCAGGGGATGATATTAAACAAGAGGTACATGTAGACTTGCTGGGTTTATTAATAAATGTAGGACATTCTTAGCATATTAATATGATTTTCAAAAAATTATTATGAATCTCACAAATGCACATGCTAGAATAGACCCTGGGTTTAGGATCACTTATCAGTCCAATATACCAAATGCAAGAGTAGTTGCCAAGAAAGTAGTTTTTTCTGAAGAAATTTCTTCCAATTCTGAATTGAAAATTATTTTAAGGTGTAAATTTTGTTGTATTGTGTATCTTTGACAGCAGACCAGCATCACTTATGTGACAATGAAAGGCCTTTTTGCCATGATTTCTGTTAAATTTGGTTCAATTCTGCCAAGCACTTACAGTCACTGCTCTATTTATAGAAACTGGCCATATTTCACTGTTCTATCTAACACAATAGTTACCATCTCTGACAGCAGATGGATCAAGATTATTTGAACAAATATGAATGGCCTTCATGCAAGGATGCTTTCCATCAATCTGGTCAAATTCTGATGAGGTATAAGGTATTCTGTTTGGTAATAACAGTGGCCATGTTAGAAGGTGGACTAGCTAAATGAGCTAATAAATCAGTGAGGTAAGTGAACAAACACAAATCATACCTATATGGAAAAAAATATTTACCTCAGTGACTCAATATATACACATGGTATTTGAAAGATACTTTCAAAACCTCTAATGAAGTAATAACTGCAGAGATGTTCCCAGGATTATATATGGGATGATTTCCCTCGTCACAAATGTAAGGGGTAGAGTAGAACAAAAATGAGGGGGAAATGGCCAAAGTTCAATATTTACATAACACTTCCTGCTCAACTCTGTTAAGACCCCTATTTAAGTCTAAATCTTTGAAAGATGTTGCCTCCAGTTGTATAAGCACTGACCTGTTGACTGTTTATAAGCTTAATCTATTCCTTATCTATGTATGAATAGTATTCTATACTGAGAACCCCATTTGAAAGTCTGCTGTCTGAAGGGGTATATAACATAGCGACAAGTACTACAATACTTATTCAGGTTCGATTTATGTTGTGACTAGCACTTTAAGGGTGAACAGGTGAATAAAATTTTATACTGCGCAGAGTACATTTTTGCATGTGTGACTTGAAACTAATCTGCATAAGTTCCAGACCTGCCAACCCTGACGAGTACGTCTCAGTAAGGCAGTTGATTTTTCTCTGTAAGATTGATCAGTTTTCAGTAAGGTGTAACAAAATATCAATAACTGCTATTGTAAAGCTGGAAAACGTAAGGCAATCATATCTCCCGCCACGAAACACACTCAAATTCGCATGTGATGTCCAATAAATATAACTGTGTCCTTTCCAGCTTTTATTCACAAGAATCTGAATACCGTATTTAATGTTATTTTTCGTACCCTTTAATTTTTCGTACACCATCAAGCCATAAAAGTAATAATTAAAACTATCATATTTTTTCGTACACAAAATTTCACATTTTGGGGGGGGTCAACCTATTATTTTTTATACATAAAACGATGTATCACTTAGATACGCAAAATGACCAATTTATTCTTTGCCGAGTATATTTGGTATAATCCCAAATGAGAAATATAAATATTTGTTTCCTCAATGAAACACAAACCCAATTATCTGATATCTTCATGTAAATGCGTAACTGAGACATCTAATAATGAAAAAGAAAATAAACAACTACTGGGAAAGAAATATTCACCAATTATAGGTGTGTAGAAAGCCCTTTGCTCAGCTTACTCAGAAAGGGCAACTGTTTTGTTAACTGAGAATCTATTCGCATTCATCATATTGCCCTTCTTTGTCTTTTGTATCGGCGAGAAAATATAATGGTTGATGTTTTTGTTTTGTTGTTGTCATTACAATATATACCGCTATTCATTAACAGCTGGACAACATCGTTAATGAGAGCTCTTTATTATGTCAGTCTGTAGCCAAGAAACGTGCGCATTTGAAATGAGTTCTGAAGCCATCTGAGTTTATTTATCCAGTAAAAATAACATCTCAGTTGAGGATGAAGTGAAGACCACAGACCACTGGGCAATTAATCTTATTGTTTCTATATAGTAATGCAGTAAAAACTATAAAAAAAAAAAAAAAACCCAGTTAGTTTTAATCATAAATGCAAAAGTCATTGACTCCGTAAGTTCGATTTATATATAGGTAATATCTTCAAAGATCTTGGACTGTTCGTGCTTGGACATGTCTTCATTATTAAGTTTCTTCAAACCCTTGCCAAAGGGAGAAACTTTTATCCCGCCACCACCACTAAATGCACTGAACCACCAAACAAAAGGCAGAAAATTGGACCTGGATGGCCTCGAAAAGACAATGGTGAAGCCCGTCACCTGTCTGTTGCTGCAGTTGCCGAGATCGCCAATGAAAAAGATCATGCTGAACTGCACAAATCAAATACTGATGCAACAGATAATGCCATTATACCACAAGATACTACTGAAATGGCACCCATTATTGCTGAAAAATTTCTTGAGACTGCAGTAGACAAGCTGGACTACAGTAAAGATATGAGGGATATAAGCCAGTTTCCTGGTACTGCAAAGTCACCAGTAAGAGGAAAGTATAAGAAATGGGACATTAACGATAAAATAAGAATTGTTGAGGAGGCGAAACTATGTGGAATTAGGCCCATAGCTGCAAAGTACCGCTTTACACCAAGTACTTTATCAAGCTGGATGAAAATGGATTTTTCAAAAAATATTCAAAGGACAAAGAAAGGATCCATCCCAGGTGCCGGCCGACCCATTACGTATTTGCATGAGAAAGAGCAGGAAATTTTATCCTGGTTACTCTGTATGCGGGACCATCACATACATGTAACAATTGAGATTTACAAAATTATGCTACAGGAGGAAAATCCAAAGTTTCGGGGCTCAAGAGGATGGGTTCATAGCTTTTTCAAGCGAAATGGACTTGCGCTGAGATGCAGAACTTCAGTATCTCAAAAACTACCTCGAGACCTAGAGGAAAAAAAATAGACTGCTTTACCAGATATATAAGGCTGCGGGAGGAGGAGGAATTTGATGAACATTTAATTGGAAATATGGACGAAACGCCAGTGTACTTTGACTTGGTACCAGGGAAGATAACTGATAAAGTCGGGACAAGAGAGGTGTGTGTTAGAGGTACTGGCAGTGACAAGTGCCATTTAACTTGCGTATTGACATGCCTGGCATCTGGTGACTTGTTGCCACCCAATGATAATCTTTCGGGGAAAAAGAAACTTAAAAAATCTAAAGATCCCAAAGGGAGTTGTAGTGAAAGTTCAACAAAAAGCATGGATGGATGAACACCTAATGTTGGATTATACTGATGAAGTCTGGAAAGCACACATGAAGCGCGTACCTTCTCTCCTAGTGTTGGATTCATTCTGTGGCCATTTGACTGATGAAGTTAAAAAAACCATGAAAAAATCCAGAACGACAATGGCAGTAATCCCCGGTGGATGCACAAGTAAACTGCAGCCACTGGATGTATATCTAAATAAGCCTTTCAAGGGGCTGCTGCGGAAAAAATGGTCAACGTACATGAAGGACCAGGCTTCCAAAAATATTGCAACCAGGGAAGCTGGTGAGGAGGCAACCAAAAAAATTCCAGCCCCTTCAAAGCAGCAGATGATTGACTGGATTTCTGAAGCCAGTGAAGACCCGAAGAAGAAAAAGGACATGATAATCAGTAGCTGCAAAGTTACTGGCCTTTCAAATGCAATAAATGGTAGACAGGACCACTGCATAAGGAGTGAGAATGAAGCTCCATTGGAAAGTCTTTCAAGTGACAAAGAATGCGAATGGTTTGAGGGTTTTGAGCTGGAAGACTTGTAAAACTTTTGAACATTATGAATTTTTCATTGCATAATGTTTTTGCATTTGTTTTGTGCATTCATCCAGCGTTGGATCACAAACTGCATCCTTGAAAATAACATGTTGTGTCTATAATATAAAAATATTTTTTGATACACGTTGCTTTGTTGTTCCCTACTTCCCTCCCTTTCTCTCTCTCTCTCTCTCTTAAATTCATTTGCCATTTTGTTCAATGGCTTCAGCACATATATCAGTAGATTAATATTGTTCTTGAGCTAATGGACTTGTCTTACACATTTTCAACACCCCATGGGTAGCCTCATTTCCCTACACAGAGCCTCCTTAATTTGATCTGTTGAGGTGAATCTGGTCTTCAATCCAGTATTTACTGGGAAAGACCAAGCTAAAGGTCAAAGAGTATTTAATTAGCATGTATATTACGTCTGCACAGCCATGTGGCCTACTGACAATGGATCCCATAATTACCGGTACAACAAAAACGATTTATTTATTCAGGTTTTAATTGCCAATGGAATATAATAGTGCCCTTGTAGTGTTTACGTAAGGAATAACACAACTGACAGGTAACTGATTCCTGAACAGATTATTCTCTCTCTCTCTCTCTCTCATAACAATCAGATTCTTGAGTTGAGAGCAGAATGAGACAGAATTTGTACATTTGATTTGTACGTTAGGTTGTCGAGAGTCATATGTTCTGTCGACCTTGTTCGGGTATGATCCCTTTCTTTTTCGTACACGGTCATTACCACAAAATGATAATTATTTATTTTACATATAATTTTTCGTACACCGAAATCAATAATTATTTTTTTCGCATACGAAAAATAACATTAAATACGGTACTCCTTTTTATTCTTCTGTGTTGATTATTAACATTTTTTTAAAGCTTATTTTCCCTTTCGTCTTAAATATGCATTGCTTTCTGGACGCCATTTTTAAAAAATTCTATAATCAACAGTTTGATCATGTAGACGCTTTGCGTGAACAAATAGGTGCAGTTTAAAGTGTCTGGGATGCTCCTATAAAGTTAGTCTTGTTCCATGACTAATTTTACCAATTCTAATATGAAACCCAGATCCATATCAAACACAGATGAACCAATTATCTGGATTTTTCAGCAACGATAATATTTCTGCAGTTTTTGCTTGTACACGTAAGTCCATATTTTAAGTGTAATTTTTGTAAGACTTACAGCAAAATCGTAAGAGTTTGCAGGTCTGAAGTTCTAGTGCATCATTGCTTTCCAAGGGTGCGAATTCATATAAATTTTGTTCAAATCATGCAATCTCATGTCTTCAAAGCATCTCTGTAACTGCTATATTGTGTCAAGACAACAATTTCTTGAAATGAGGAAATTTAGAAAAGTGTGCATAGCAGTTCCTTAGGAAAAGATAATAGGTGTAAAGAGGAGAACATTAGTTCAGTTTAAATGAACTTGTGGTTTCTTTAATCAAATGGATAGAAAGAAATGTTTCTTTTATATACTGAAATCCTTAAGTTCATGTTTCAGTCAAGCATCATCCCATATAGTTTTCGTACTGCAATACATGATCAACAAAGTAAATGTAGCAATTTATTGAGGCACATATGACATCAAACCACCTCTATATGGCTGCACCCACAACACAGAAATGATGGCACCGTCTTAAAAGTTTCTTGATTTTATCTGGTATTTTCAATTCACATCCACATTTCAGTAGTTAATGAATGCAGTGACAGTAGCCACCAATCACTGCCAGTTGCCAACAGCTGTTTATCCCATAACACAAACCTGTTATACAAGTTAAGAAAATGGCATTATCTGAAACTTGCTAAGCACTGGCAAATTCCATACCAGGCGGGATCCTCTCTTCACCTCCTTCAATATATCTTCTGGAAGAAAGCCAAATACACCCTCCTTTTCAGATGCACCATTCTGAGAAAGGCCGCTTGAGAAAAGCTGAAAATATATGTTCAATGTGTTAGCTTTTGTTTTTAATGTTTGAAATTCACTACCCGAATTTAAAATTGACAAAAACTACATGTCATGCCTTCATTTTTCAAAGACCAAATGTGATCTGGCTGTCCAAAAGATACCTTATTCTCCTCTGAAATGTTTCTTTTATTTAAGATGGCCATAAGAAAAAAAGCTTTTCCATTATTACCAGTCTTTCAAAGAATTTTATAAATGAAGTCCAATCATGAATCCCAATGTAATCTATTTAACAACATTGCAAAAAGGCAGATATAAGTAGATTTTCCGCTAGTTTTGAGAGTAAGGGAATCTCTTCATTGACTATGTACATGTGTCTGTGCATGCATGCATGTATATGTATGTATGTATGTGTATATATATATATATATATATATATATATATATATATATATATGTATGTATGTATGTATGTATTTGTAAGTTACTGCATTTGTATGGGAAAATATGAATGAGTTTTTCTGAAAAAAATATTCATGACCTTGCAGTGTGCAGTATTTTTAGAAGAAAAAAAACGAGTTTATTTTCCCATACAAATGCAGTAACCTTTTTATTATATGCTCATTTTGTTTAACTACCTAAGGCTTAATACTAAAAGACATTACAACAATCAATGCAACTGAATTTATGTTAAACTAAATTCACCATAGATTCATCAATATACAGTAACAGTATTCGTGCACACATAGCTCTGCCTAGCAACCTTTTAACTTAGTCTCATGCTTTACATCAGTTTGAAAAAAAATTGTCATTTTGGTCTACTTAAAATTGAAATTTAGAGTCATATTGTGAATGAATGTGCATGGATTTTGTTTCTATGTTGATCCAAATAAATTCTGCTTCTCTGATTATGAGGGACTGGATTATTGGGTGAATTCAGCGCAGCAAGGGGAATGGATTTCAGCTGGAAATTTAGGCTACTCGCAATTCCAGCACAGCTTTGGTGTGTATCAGGGTTTGCAGGACATGTCGGTCGTATTTGAAGAACCAACTAAGAAAGTACATTTTGATGAAATTCAAGATGCATAAATGTTAGTATATTTATTACCATTCTTATTACCAGCTAAAGAAATGCTTATGCCCTGTCAATTACATCTCACTTTTGGAGGGACTGTATCATACAGTGTGTCTTCTATTGCTAACCTAACATTGTGTCAAAATAGTTACACAGGGAAAATTGAAAAGTAGCTGTTGTGTGACACTCCATTTACCCAATGGAAATAATACATTTTCGTTGTCTTGGATTATTGACTCTGAGGCTCTTAGTTTCCTACCAATACCTTCAGCTGCATTTTTTTCTTGAATCTAGTATTTTGACATACTTGTAAAATAGTACATTTCTGATAGATATGCGATGGCCCTTGGCCTCAACATGCTTTTCTATGCTATATATTTTTAGCGCCTACAGAGCACTCGTCATAGTCTTAACATTCTATTTGCGAAAAGATATGAATATTCTCCAAAATAACTGTTTCAATTATCAGAAAGGTATACTGCGTCTCTCTAGTTTGCTTCTTTGAAAGTTTCGTTTCTAACTCAGTGAACCCGTCCACATCATTAATATATCATCCATACTTTCAAATGGATGAAACAGCTGCTTATGTTCATTCACAAACAAATTTAATCAACCGAACCTTAAGTGTCTACTAAGCAAGTGTACATGATTTGTTTTACAAAGTAGTTCCTAATACACTATACCATCTTTAGGCACACGTGTCGTGCACAAGCATGCAATATGAAGGTGTTCAGTATCATAAAATGCTGCACAATTCTGACAATGCAAAGTTACATCATCATAGTGAAAAGTTTAAGTATACCGAAAAGGGCCTACATAGCAAACAAGGATAAAGTCAAAACAGGAGGATACAATTAATTTGCTGTATATCATCTGCACTCTTATAAAAAAAGGTCAAGATCTTTTCATGAAGAATATCACATGATGCATCCAAAAGACAAAAAACGGCTGCCTCTATTAGACACCTTTCATGACATGCAGCTTGGTGTATCAGGCCTATTCTACATTCCAACACCACATAAGAACTGGGGTGGGGATGGGAAGGAGAAGAAGTGATTATGATGACACAGTTGTATCTATACAACATTTCAATAAACAGAAACTGTATACATTAAAGGCTCAAAACTAACAGCAAGCAAGCATTTTCCTAGTTATAACTCTGAAATTGCATAACATTTTTGTGCAGAATATTACAACTATCATAATTTTGCTAGTACTGCAAAATGTTAATTTCAGGCTTGATAATGTATATGCATCTTCAGGAAAATTTAATTGTGAGATGAAAGGAAGGCAGAGTCAAGACACTATTATTTTCATGTCCTCAGATCTGAGAGAAATATAACTTTGTTTCCAGGTTGCTGGACGACTCTTTTCTTGAACTGTTTATCACAGACTTTACAATCATCTTAACCTTTTATTTCATTCATTATTTCAAACTGACACTGCATGGTGTAATTAGGAATAAGGGACTTTCATTCACTACAATCAGATATATTCATGGTTGATAGGAAAGGGGCCTGGGGTCATAATTTGCTTGAATATAAAAATGATAACGTGGAAAAGAAATGTTAGGAGTAAAACTGCAGACAATGAAAATTATAAATTTTTCTCAAATATTTTACATTATGATCAGGATTATCCAGACCACAAACAGATTCAAAAACACACAAAAACTTGCATTGTAATCTTCAGCATCTATTAGATAAAAAATATAGTTTGCTTAAATATGTGTATATTTTTACAAATGTAAGAAATCAATGTCAAGCCTGGGAGGTCAATGTTACATTTCATAAATTCAAGGTATTTAGTGCATTGTCATTCAAATTTAGAAAAAAAACAAACTAAGATTTTTTTAAACAAAAGTTCTTGCGTTAGATCACTGTTGCAGCAGCAGAAAATAGATTGGTTGATAAATATTTTAAATATGAAAGTCAACTTAAAACAAATTTGAACTTGAGACCTAGTTTTTGTGCAAAAGCAAAATTAAATCTTCTCTTTGAAAAGAATACCCAAGTCCATCGACATGAAAAAATATGCATTAAATTCCAAATCCAAAGAAATTATAAGGGAAAGAAAATTCATGCCAGTAAATCTTACTCTGGTCTTATTGCTTCACATTAGTTGGCTAATGTGCTAAAATTAGGTCCAGATCTATTCCAAAGGAAACTAAGACATTCAAATAAAATAACTACAAGTCGTGTGCTAATCATAGACAACTCCACATCCTCTGTTACTGTAATTAAAAAGAGGCAGAATATTTTGCTTGGTAAAAAAAAACATACCATATTAAAATTATAGCATTAGAGTGTGAAATATGATGAAATACCCCCCCCTCCCAAGAATAAAATATGTCAAACATCTGGTTTCCTGGCCAAGAACAGTTTCTGCTGATTAGAAAAAATGGTGCCAATTCAAACGTCCAACCCAAATTCTTTTTAGCATGAAATCTGAAACTTACTTATGTCTATCTAAACAAGTTTTTCATTTACAATGATAGGACATATATAAAAGCATTACCATGCAGAAGTAATGCACTGTAATTCCTGCCTTTTTTAACATCTTTCCGTAAACTTCCTCAACCTCATTACTCTGCTGGCACAATATGCAGACACTTCTATCAAATTCTCCTGTGTAAGAAAAGAAAAGAAAATTACATTTCTCCATCAAATGCATACATCATATTAACATTAGGATTAACTTCTGCTACCTCCAGAATCCAGACTTATAGAATGTGTATGTTCCTGTTTATACAGAATATAGACTACAACAATAGACCCAAGTGAACTAGAGGTTGCCCACCTTAGCTGTCCTCAGCCTAACTGACAAATTCAAGTGGGTTACATCCCTTTGGCAGAACACCACTGTCACAAGCATACGATTTTGGTAGTAAAATGTCAACCAGAAAAACTCATACAATTTGATAACTACATCATGCACAATATATATTGTATCTCTTTTTTTACAATGGCTTTAGTGCAGAATTTAAAGATTTTACTTGCAGAAGGAAAAAGTAAGGAATTCTTTACTTGCAGATACGAGGGCACAGATCTGACATTATCAGAAAGAAGTACATGACATCATATCACAATGACACCATGATCAAAGTAGTTTTACGGATGTGATAAATTATGACAGAGGTGAGATGGCAATGATCCATAATTGTTAGTGCTTTAGACCACTCAAGGCCCCAAATTATGAATATGAGCTGTGTGAAGCATGTTACTGTGAATACCATTATTTCAAGGTTCCTCTATTGTTAATCTACTTATCCAAACCTGATGGAAAATCAGCATCCTCATTCCGAAAGGCGCTTATATGTTGACACTTTGTCAAAGTTACTCAAATCCTGTTCTGCAGTTCTTTTTGAAAAAGTGTGAATATTTCATTACTTTTAGTAACAGCAGATGGTGGAACAGTACAATTTATATCACTGTGATAGACATTCAAGCAAGGGCACTTTTTTGTCAAATTTGATCAGCCTGTTGAGTGTTTCTTTAATGAAGATATGAAAGGTTTCATTTTCTTCTATTTTTAGTAATGTCCACCATATTTGAAAGCAGATCAGCATCACTGGTTGTCATTCCAAAATGGTCTTCATCACAAGATGCTTTCTATCAAGTTTCATTAGATTCTATTCAGTGGTTTTTGGACAAGAAGTCATTTAAAGGTTTTTTAAGTTTTGTAACATTGACCCTATTAACTGGCGCACAAGATATTTTTTTGTAAAAGTCATCATACCAGAATGCTCTGTCAAGTTTGGTCAAATTCTATTCAACAATTTTGGAGAAGTCATTTCTAATTTTAGTAATGACAACCGTATTTGATGGCGGATCAACAATATTTGCACAAATCTTCATGCCAGGATGCTTTTTCTCAAGTCTGGTCAGATTCTTGGCTTCTTTTTTAATAAAGTGCCACTAAATATTTTTCTAAATTTAATAATGGTAGAGAGAATCTGAATTATTTGACACAAATCTAAAGGTCTTCACATCAAGATGCCATCAATCAAGTCTGGTCAATTTCTAGTCTGTGGTGTTGGGGGTTTTTTTTGTAACAGTAACTTTTTTATTTTTAGTAATGGCAAGCAAATTTGAAGGCAGACTGGTGCCATTTGTACAAAATTGTATGGTCTTACAACCAGGATACTCTATGTCAAATGTAAGCAAATCTTTGGAAGAAACTGTGTATAGTTTTTTGTTTTTATTTAATTTAAAAAAAAGACTATTTTCAGTAACTGACCATATTTGATGATAAAAAGCCATAATTTGTACCGGTTTGAAAGCCCTCATGCCAAGATGCTTTGCGCAAAATTTTTGATCTAAATTGTATTGCTGGTTTTTGAGATGTTCAAAATAGCAATTGCTGACAAATGCACCATGCATGATAAAGAAAGGGACACACCACAGCTCACTTAGCTTTATGGCCAGGTGAGCTAAAGATAGCATTTTTAGAAAGTAGGTCTTCCAGTATACCAATTATTGTGGCTATATGGCTATCAATATACAGTGGTACTCTTGAGTTGCCATTCCAGTTTTAAGGCATGTAACCAAAATAAGATCTTTGAACCATTTGTCACCAACATGAGGCTGTCTCATTTATTAGATCATCTTTTTGCTGCTGAAGCAATGGTGTTACAAGGTTGGAAAAACTGTACCAGATGTTCTTCAGTTAAACTCATCATCACCTATTGCCACAGTAACTTGTAATACCTTACCCATCATGTCTACAGTGTGCTATAATATAGTAGTGCAGTAAAAAATTTAAACACACACCCACACAGACACCCATATATATATATATATATATATATATATTGTTTAGTATACATAATGTGCTAAGCACTTCAAGTACTGGACTAAACCAGCTCAATTAGATGCACAAATAAATTTTGGGAATTTTTTTTCAAACCGTGGGAAAAAGTGCTAGCGTCGGCAATGAAAAACTGGGACAGTCCAGGGCACAATATTTTTTGGGACCTTAGCATATCTCTTTATTCACCTAGTTAATAGAGCACACAATATTTTTTTCTTCCAACATATATTATTATGCATGTAATTCAAGCAATCATATTTTTTACTTTCATATGTGGAAGAAACTCTGGACAACAAAGAAAACTAACATTGCTCACCTTTCTTCCATAACTTAACAGCTAACCTTTTCACTAAGCAAGCTAATGCATTAACGTAGGAACAAATCCTATGTAAACCAGTTCATGTTGATTTTATCGATCTCATTATGTTCTAATAAAAATTCTTTCTATTTAAAAGCATAATCAACTGGCATTGTTTCTTGCTCATAATTTAAACTATCCAAGATCTTGATAATATAAAACCCGTAACCAAATGTTATTGAGAATGGATGAAAAACAGTCTTTAGATCAAGCCAGTTTGGGTCTACTGCCTTGTTGCATCCTAAGGAAAGGCACTCCGATCTCGTTTCCTTGTCAAGATATATTCAATAATGTGGTAAAATGCTGTTAAAATAATCAAATTTGAAAGGTAAAATGCTCAGTTATTCAGATGAAAGATCTTTCGTTAATATGTGCTGATCTCATTATATAATTATTCTATGACAATGATAATATCAGCCCAAAGTAACATAAACCAGCTTAAAGTGAAAAAACATAAAAATCAAGACATTTTAACATTAAAAGTGGTGAAAGGTGATCAGAATATGTGAAGTACTTTGATAGTTCGAGCATTTAAAGATCTGACAGGGGATACAACAAAATGTTTTACCTTTTCCCAATTTTAATGACACTACAGATGATGAATACTAAATCATAATACTAAGTATGTATAAGTTGCAATTGTATGTAAAATATGATTGAGTTTTTCAGAGCAAATTCTCCACAATGTTAGGAGTGCAGTATTACTCAGAAAAAATGAGTTACAATTTTCCCATACAAATGTTGTAACCTTTTTTATTATATACTCATTTTGCTTTTCTACCTAAGACTGAGTAATAATAATGTTATGACTCTATGGTCTTAAACTAAGTAACGGACAAGAGTGAAAACCAACATGTTTTGTAAAATTCAACAAATGAATTATTTCCCTAGAATACAAAATGAAAATTTAAAAAGAACGTGCAGTATATTGAATTAAATCCGAAACAGTCTTAAATGTTCTATCAAAAGTCCAAATGTAGTTCCAACTGAATTCCAGTGGTATTCCAAATTAGTTCCAATATTGAATGTGTTCACATGCCTGTAGTCTTGAATGTGCTAATCTGCCAGTGGCCTAAATGTGCTAAGAGACTTATGGTGTATCACAATAATATAATCCAAAAAATGTTCTTGTCTGAATTCAGTATAATTCCAAGTTAATGTTTCTCTCCAAGAATACTATTGATGAGCACTTTGTATTTCAAATGAATAAAAATATGAATAAATAATTCAACCCAAATAAAAAACTTAACAATAAGACTGATTCACATTCAAGATGTTGAGGCATGAATGCAGACCTGCTACCCTGACAAGACCATCTCAGTAAGGCAGTTAAATTTTTTCCTTAAGTTTGACCAGTGTTCAGTAAGGTGGAACAAAATATCATAAGCTGCTATTGTAAAGCTTGAAAATGTATTTAAAAGTTCGGTATTCAAAATATGCAGCGACCGTAAACAATATGTTCAACTGAAAAGTTTGACAAGTACATGCAGACCTTATTTACCACTAGTACAGTTGCAAAACCTTTAGTTCCATACAGTATGCAGCTCAAAAGCTTGTTGCTATCTCTCAATTTGAGTAATTTCTTGGAAATTTTTTTTCAATTTCACATGATGACAGCAATCATATCTCCTGCCTCTCAAACTGGCACATAACATCCAATACAGTGGTCCCCCTCACGAACACCCCCCGACCAGCGGCCACCCACTCTTTATGGCCAGAATCTCTTGGCACTGACAAGTTTGTGTTCAAAAGTACCCCTCAAGAAAGGTCACCCCTCTAACGTGACCAGCGGCCAACATATTAGTGTACAAATGTAAAATTTACCCCTCACAAGCGGCCACATTTTATTATTAATATGTGTCCAGAACCAATATCTAATTACAGTAAGGTAAGTTAATCCTATTATCTTTCCCGATGTCTGTTTCCTGATGTCAGGTTTTCGTTACGGAAAGAAGTATTGGCTAAAGAACATGCATTACTAAGGTTATTATTATATCATTATTGCCAATGTTTGCAGGAAATTGGGTCAGCAATGTATTGATAGAGCTTTGGCTTCACATGGCAAATTATTTTTTTTAACTGACGATTACAACTGGACGTAACTGTCAAGATCATAACATGGTCAGATAGAAATGGATTCAGCAATGTTTTAATGAAGCTTTGGGCTTCACATTGCAATCTTTTTTTCAAACTGACGATTATGACTGATGTAACTGTCAAGATCATAACATGGTCAGAGAGGCTAAAAATAGATTTTGTGAATTAACACATACAAAGAAACAATCAATTTTGTATAAAACGGTACCAGACAAAGACTGAAAAATCATGCGACAATACATGTATCACTTTCTTCATAACAAAGTTTTTCGTTTACAAAAGTTTCGTCTGCAAAATTAAATTGCAGTACTGTAAAATTACCAAAACAGGAATAAATCATTATAAAACTTTAACATGTCATCACGGAAACGAAGAAAT
The DNA here is from genome assembly GCA_016617855.1 of Megalonaias nervosa. Lineage (NCBI taxonomy): Eukaryota > Metazoa > Mollusca > Bivalvia > Unionida > Unionidae > Megalonaias > Megalonaias nervosa. Next base: position 30,659 of record JAECUM010003540.1, on the reverse strand, counting down.
AATACTTTAGAAGTAAAAGTTCTTTGACTTGATGACACTGGGGAGAGTTCACTTGATGAAAGATTTTATGTTGGGTAGACTCATATAAACAAGATTGTAGAAGATGAGAATATTCTGTAGCTGTGGGAAAATGGAGTAAACAGAAAGAGATAAAATACAAACAACCTATGTACCAAGATTTAAATAATGTTTTTGAATAGTTGGCTTATGCCAACAATATCCCACTCACATTTCACGTCTAAGAATAATAACTATTAATTTATGTTAGTTTGAACAATAACTCTGTTTTTAAGACAAGAACATTTTAATAATTAATGCTACTTTTAAATGAAGATATTAACGGCTTGTTGTATGTAGCTTTCCTACTATATACACATATACATACACATCTCACAAATATAGTCTACCTCTGGAAAGGCCACCCATCTTATAAGGCCACTTTCCCAGTGCAGATGGGTAGCCGTATAAGAGGGAGACCACTGTAAACATAATTGTATCCCTTCCTGCTCTTATTCACAAGAATCTGAATATTCCTGCTGTAAAGTTAGCCTGGTTCCCTGTCTAATTTCACTAATTCTAAAATGAACCCAGATCAAAATCAAACATGGATGAACCAATTATCCAGATTTTTTGGCAACAATCACTTTTCCATAGTTTTTGTTGTATTTCGTAAGTCCATATTTTAAGGGTCATTTTCGTAAGACTAGCGGGCAAAATTGTAAGGGTTGGCAGGTCTGCGAATGAGTAATTTCTTAAGTAAGAAACATTAAGTACACAGCTAAGACAAAAACAGAACCAGGATGAGGGTAAAAGGTCCATTTCTAGAACATTCCAAGGTGTCAGCAAGATAAGGTTGCATTTCTTAAATATTTAGTGTTTGAACCAGACATGACTTTGGTCCTCCTAAAAAAAAAAAGTCCGCGGGAGGAGAACTTGGGGTCCTCCCCAAATGGGGACAAGTGGTTGTCACCTGATATGTGTGTCCAGGGCACAAAATGCATTGTACACTCATAAAAAATTGCTTTTGAACCTTATTATCACAATATATCGCAAAGCTGTTAGTTCATTCCAAATAAACATCATTTAAAAATATAACTTTATAAAACTTTCAACAGTACTTGAGGAATTTCACAATGTTCATTGTCACATCAACTTCTCCAATAACAGTGGTGCTGAAAGTTATTACATGTGCATGTCAGTGTTCAGTCACAATAATACATTTTTCTCTTTACAGATAAAATTGTTAAATAAATCATCTAAATACATCAACTATATACAAATAATCACATAAATTCATTTGTCTTTTCCCCAATTGGACACAACGTGTTCATCCTGACATATCAGTCTTCACAAAGATTTATTTTGCTTTCCTTTTTGTCACCACCAACTTTTTTTTGGCAGTGTTCAATCTTTTCATTTTTATCTCAACAAGGACTTTTTTTCCAAGAATTTTTTTTTCCATGTCGAGCACCTCCTCGTATTGGCTGTAATATGTGTTTCTGATATTAAATTTCTCAGTATGCAGCTTCTTTTACTGGTGCTATCTGCTGCTCAAAACTCTTCCAAACTTACATGATTGGAGTAATTAAAATCTTTCTTGCAAAGATCACAAAATACCAATCCAGCAAGTTTTCTTATGAATGGACCAACTACATTTCCAGTGACTTCCTGCTTTCAGCCACTGCCATTTCCACACATTATTCAGACATTTATCTAAGCTGTGTTCTGTTCTCTCGAAAACTTGAGATACCACATTTTGCAAGCATGCTTATTATGTTCTATTATTGTCAGTTTCCATTACATGAAGATTCACTGGATAAGTACAACTTTTGACCAATCAGAACACTCCTTACAATGATGATGTCTTAACTAATATACTGAACGAATACTTTGCAAGGATCATTGCGGAACAGGACCAGAGTAACCGTTTTTATGAACCAGATTGGAAATATCTAGAAGAAAAATGGAATTCTGCTTTAAAACAGAAAAATCATGTCTGTTGAACCAACTTGTAAAATGGCATGTCAATGAGTCTCCAAGGGAGATGAGATAGCACATAGCCTTAATTTGCCTTTCTATGCTATTTTTATAGACCCTTGTGAGTACAGGTCATAGTCTGAGCCATCTGATTTGCAAATAGTTATGAACATTTCTCCTAAATATATGTTTAAATGATCAGAATGGTATTTTCAATACTGTGTCTCACTTTTGTTGTGAACATTGTATATATCATGTTCATTTGTTTGCTTGGTTGAAAGTTCCTTTTGTGACCCAGTGAACTCATCCAAATTGCCCACTTAATCATCTCTACTTTACCCAGTTTGATCAAGTCCTATCATTAATATAGTCTCAAGGGTCAGTCAATGTTCATTTCAGAAATACAAAAAGCAGGGCCCAATTCTTCCTACCAGGTGAAGTGATGTGGTCATTTAATGAAAAACCCAAACAAAACGATTAAAAATTATTTTTAGCATTTTCTTGCTTATTCAAGAAATTCAAACACATCTTTATCACAGTATTACAACTCTATCATCTTAAAATAAGTAACAGAAAAGTGTGAGGAGCAACAAGCTTTGTAAAATTCAGCAAATAATTTATTTCCCTAAAATACAAAGTGAAAATGAAAAAAAAAATTAAAATTATGATATTGTGAATTAAATCCCAAATAATCCAAGAATTACTGACACAAGTCCTAATGATTAAAGTTCTGAATAAACTTTAGTGGAAATCAAAATTAAATCCAATGCTGGAATTGTTGATGTGCCTGTGACATTGCAACAAAGTAGCATAGAGGTATGCAAACATTCTCTCCATTGTGCATGTTTTAAATGCAAACAACTTTACCTTACATATGCCACTCTCTTAAAAGTACATAATAACTGGTGAGCACCCCCTATAAATTCAAATCTCCGTTTCAATGAATGTTATTTTTGATGAGCACTTTGTATTTCCAGCCCAAATGAAAAACTGGACACAACAATAACACAACTGATGAAAATATTGTGTTCATGATGAAAACAGCAGTTTTAAAATTCTTCTTATACCTAGCTCCTTATATAAATGTATACCAAATAGAGAAAATGCAGTTTCACACCTAGCCCCTGATTTCTATTAGTATTCACATGTAGAGAAACACTTCTGGGTAACCAAGGCATTATTTTAAAAATGAAGAAAGTTTCCTTTTCAAAGAGCTTTCACTCATCTCAACAAATTAGATTAGTGATACACGAGTTGGAGAATATCAAGCTGGTCAGTGTTAAACTTGCTCCAGGTCATTGGTATTTTCAAAACTGCAGCTTATTGATGCATTGTCACACCAAAGGAAGACATCAACTCATAATTCCACAAGTAATTCTCAAGGACAATATCTTCAACTTAACATTGAAAGGATGCGCATCTCCCGATTCCAACAACTTTCACAGAATGCATCCCATTGTAATCAGTTTATAAAGCACATAATATCAATACAACAACAGCTGATTGGTAGTGATAAATTGGGGGGGTGATGACAACATAACTTTTCAATTCTTTTGGCCAATCAGCAATAGTGACTTAACTGGGATGATGACACAATAACTTTTCAATTCTTCTGGCGAATCAGCAATTACTAGTGATTTAACTGGGATGATGACACAATAACTTTTCAGTTCTTCTGGTCAATCAGCAATCTTCCTTTTCATAGCCACCCTTAATAAAATTGCGGTTTGACTGAAATTGATTACTAGGTGCTAAAGTTGGAAGAAATTGTGGAGACACTTGGATTTCTTCTTTCCAATGTACTTTACTGTCATTTTACAGGAGAAAAGTAAATGTTGGTGTCTTTGCTGTGTCATGCACAGCAATGAAAATACTGATGACCTGGGGCAAGCATAACTGTGCTTTTAACCAGAATTGTTTTTTTTTTATAAAAAATTTCTTAATTTCCTACAGGTCCAATTCATAAAGATGTGTGGTATCTCACTGAAAAGCAAAACTTCTCCCCATAAAATGACACTTAGTTTGCTGAAAAGTGTCACAGTAAATGCAAAACCCATTAAGAAATCAAGAGCTATATGTGATGCTTCAATTTCGCTTCTTATAAACCTTGTCCCATGTTATTTATCTTAGGGACTAACCATTTAAATTTCTTGAGGGAGGGATAGGGCTGGAATAGTATTTTTAAATTTCTGCCCCGTAATAACTCAAATTTTTGTTTTTTAATTTGTTCAAGACCATTTTTCAGCACATGACAGGCTATGCATAGTGGCCTTAATACTTGGTGGAGGAAGAATCTGGGAAGACCCCCAAAAACCCAAAAGAAAATACAGGGCTTCTGTTCATTTTAAGGAGTAATGAAGACCTTCACATTCAAATTTTACAGGGTTTTTACAAGATGTCCCAATTTTAAGTTCCTACTATAAATTGTAGCACAGCAAGAGACTCAACACCTAATCAAGACTCAACATGATTATGTGGAATTTATATATTTGTCATGATCTTAAACAATACATGTGCAAGTACATGTGTGTATGTACAATTCCAGTTTTATTACACGCTTCTTTGAACAAATATTCAAAGATCACAAATATTCATAGATCTCAGGTGGCATCTGAATGAAATGGGACATCAAAAGAGGTCATTATTAACACTGCAATATTCTTCTGGGTGTCGCCATTGTGGTGGATTTACTTTTTTCTCAGAAATTTCTCTCTTTGGAAACCCATGTGCACTGTTGCATGAGGGTAGACCAAAACAAATGTTCTCCACCTTTTTTTTTCTGACAGGACTGGTCTGCCTCCAGTCATGACAGGAACAAAAAGCAGAGAACAACTTGTTGTCTATTCACCAGGATGTGCAATTGTGGGAATCCCCCTTTCTACCAGCAAATCTTACAACAAAACAAATGTTTAATGAGGAAGAGACATAAGGTAAATCAAATAAGATACCAGCATGTTTTATATGGTGCTCAATAATTGTATGATAAAATAAAATTCAAATAGTTTTATCCTTTGCATCGAAACGTACCGCAGCTCCTTTCTGTAAGCTAGTACCAAATTAGCAGGTTGTATTAGTAGAAATGAAATTCCCCAGAAACTGGCATGTATGCATGCGTAATTGTGCCTAGTTTGGTACTGAAACTGCTTCTCCATGATCGAGATATGCCAGTACTTGCTGTACTTAGCACTTATTAAGTATTTCTTTCTTCAAGGAATTTAGAAGAATGTGATCAAATTCAGGTGAAATTACTATGGTTGATAGCTAAACAACTGGTTCATTTACATTAGATTGTAATTTAAGACTTGTAATCAAAACTGCAACTGTTAATGCATCTGATAGGGCTCTTAGGATAGGGTGTTAATGCATTATTTTTTTATTTTATTGCATCCGTGATGCACAAATGTGTTAATGGAAGCCTTGAGCTACTGGAAAGCTTTCTCACATAACGATGTTGGCTGAACCAAGATACAAACCTGTAGGTGAGATGTGTTGATGATCTGTAAATGGGAGTGCCTTAGATCACTCACCCACCTGGGGCCCTCTAAATAGCTTGAATAAATATTCTTGGTTACATTTGTAATGAAAAAAAGTCATATCTAATAGTTGAAAGAATATCTTGCGGTAAAAGAAAAGTTCCACTAAAAGGCCATGTATTGGAAGGTTTTAAACAAAGCGTCTTCACTCAGAACATAATACAGTACAGCTCATGTTAATTTCCAGAACCCTACCCATACAAACACCACCACGCCTTGGCCGGCAAACCGATGGCATCTCCAAGATGGAGCGGCTGATTGGCATTATTGATTGACATTTGAACAGCCATTCAATGAAGACCACCCATGGTAAGTCCGACACAACATGAGTGATTAACAATCAAATACCATTTCACCAATCAGTAGTCTTTATTTTGATCATATATATGGTCAAAAGAAATTAATTTGAAAAGTCTTGTATATTTTGTACATTTAGAAAACTCACATGCTGACTTGACAAGAGGCCCACCTTGTTGAGTTCTCTTGAACAGTGTAAATTTATACTACTGTTTAAATAAGAAAAGTAATCCTCTGAGGAATGGACAATTAAATTCCAAAGAGCAGCAGCTTGTTTAAATACACAAACAAAAGAGAACACACTGAATTTACGCTCAAATGAGAATCACGTTCAGTCCTTAAGCACTGATGGCCCTGTTATGAGATTGAATATACATTAGCACAACTATCAACTAGTTCAATTCTGAATGCATGTGTACTCTATGGGACTGGTGATTTAATTTTTTTTTACAGAGCTAATTTATTTCCGACTGTGGTATTTTTGATTATTTCATTCATCACAAGACTGTTTCAATTAAAACAAGGAATGGCATAGTGTCCTTTTTTATACCACAAATCAGAATAAGAATAGTTTTCAAGCATTTACCCCACCTTTTTTTTTGTTTTTTTACAAACCTGAATGGTCTCTCCCTAATAAACACTTGGCTTCAGCTGAAATCAAGGTACTGACCATTGTAAACACTGTTATAAATTTTATCATCAGAAGATTTTAGCTTGAGAAAGATGTGCTTCTATCGAATGAAAAATACCTTGGCACAATGCACTTAATATATGTAGCTCAAATTATGGTCTAATCATTAACAGCAAAAGTTTTACTGATTGACATCTGAATCATCGATAAACGATGACCACCCACAGAAAGACCAAAATGTCATGTGTAATTTACAATCAGATACAGTTCAAGAATCAAGTGATCTTAATTTCTATCAAATATATTGAGACAACAAAATACATAAGGTTGCAAAAGGTGTGTTACGTGTAGGCTCGTACAAAAATAACAAGAGAAAAAAGCGAAGCCAACAAGCTTTGTATATTTTAGCAAAATAATTTATTTCCCTAGAAAACAATGTAAAAATTGGAAATAGGACTTACGGTTTGTTAATATAATCCAAAATTTAATCATAAGATTGAAAAATACAAGTCCTATCACTAAACAGTTCTAATTGTATCCGGGTTTGAATCTTGATGAAATTCCAATATGAAGGCGATGACGTCAGATGAAGTCGTTGTACTGGTGGCAATAGATCCTCGACTGAATCAGAGTTTATGTTTCCGTATAGAATTCCAGAATAAATTTCCACTGAATTTCTTTGTCCCAGAACTTTTTATAAAAAAGTACACTTGTTTAGTTTTCTAGAGAATAAATTATTAAATCCAAAAAACTGATGAAAAACAAAATGGCAAGAACAATTAGAAACACCTCCCTCAAGGTGTTAAGAATGACTGGCAAAATCTACTAGAAAGCATCAGTTTAAAGCCGCGATTTTAGATCACATGGTACTTCACGCGATAGGCTATGTGATTTACTAATTTGAACATCGCAATAACAAAAATGCCAATTGTCACGTAGCTAGAATAGCCCTATCTAAGAACCAAATTCTCATGCTGAAAATATATAAAAAAAGGAAAGACTGTTTACAGTTCAGCTAACATGAGGGCAGAAATGACCTTGGCAATAACCAATCGTATTCACTCGATGTTTACAAAAACTATGAGCTAAAAATAGTGCTGAAGTAACGTTAAGATCTAATCGGGTCAAGCTAATTTTCGGAAAAGAGACTTAAATCCAATGAAAATTATCATTACAATAAAATATAATGAAACAAAAATAAAATAAAAATGATTTTAAAACTAACAAGCAATTTAATTACATATACGTAACAGGTGTCAGTCAGCCTTTTCTAAAGGAAAAAAGTATATTAATATAAGTACAGTTTTTAAGTCACTGCATCTATGTTAGTATTATCTAAATATCTGATTTGGCATCATATCTATTACACAGTCTTCATTAGACCTAGGAAATGTGTATAATCATCTGATAATGATGTAGATAGAGTTATGATATATTAGACTACTAGAGCTGGGAAAGTGTTAATGGAGATACCAGTGGGTGATTTTGAGCCCGAAAATGGAGTTAAATATGAATCCGATGTACATGCTGGAGGGACAAAAATAGATGGCATGCTGGTCAATCACCCTTTCAGCAAATGTACAAAAGGCAGAATACCAATCCAAATTAAAATAGTGACAATTTAAAAGTTTCTTTTCTCAAACAATTTAGGCCTGTTGGACACGTGCTACAAAACCATATATTCCTACTGGGATTAACCCTTAAAGTGCTATATTGTTTTGCAGTACAAGATCCCTCAGTGCTGAATTGTTTGAGAAAAAAAGAAAGAAAAATAAACAGTTTTTAAATTGCATGCATTTTAACAAATATACACAACAGATACACAAAGCCTATATGAAAAATGATGGTGGATGTCTAAACTTTAAGATAAGCATCAAGGCACATGTGTAAATTTAACGTATTTGCATGTACAGGTGCAAATATAGGTAAAATGACAAGTCAGCATTGTATTTCATCTGTATTTTTGTTTGTTTTTTTATTGAAAAATTTCAACTATACCTAAGAAAGATTATATTCTTTAGTAGTTGAACCATGTACATGTACATGTTATGTCTGTTCCAATGTTATACCTAAATTGTGAAATCACAGGTAGAGAAAAGGGTATGTTTTATAAACATCCACTCCATCAGGGGTCAAGCTAGACTTAAATTTTAGGGAGAGGTGACTTCTCCTTTTGGTCAGAACAGGGAGAAGTGGAAGCTAAACAGGGAGAAGTGAGAACAAAGCAAGAAATGTATATATCGCTGCATTATCTTATTTTATTTATGTGCTCTGTTTCTCAGTATGCTTTTAACATTTTTAAGCAATGCCTTATTTTCATGTTGAAAAATATGTGTTATATGTTTATTATCAACACATTTCGTACCTGTATAAAAATTATTATATTCATACCCATTCTATTCATACTTGCAGTACATGTGTATTTGGATTGAGGTAAATGCAGTGTGTTTTGGCCATATGACTTAAAAAGCACATCGGAAGCTATACAATGTAATTAATTTTAACTGACAGCAGTAACAAGATTAGAGTCTTGTAATTGCAAGTTGGTAAAAATGTTTAATAAACTACCACTTAATTATTTTATTTTCTACAAGTTTTGTGTAATATTGCAGTCAAAAAGATTTCTAGCATTCTTTGAAACAACCCCTAATACATGTACATAGGAATAAATACACAAGTGACTTCAAACCATACTCTTAGTCCTGATTTCATTGTTTCCGATAAAACATTACTGCAACTATTCATAGACAACACACTGAAGCACTGAAGTCGATATATAACTAAACTGGACCCTTTTTTCCCCCAACCGAAACGTCCAAGAACACGTATTGCACAATGCGAGTGCATCTATTTTTAGAAAGAGGGCTTTTCTTAATAGGCCTATAACTACTCACTTTCTTGCTTCGTTACAAAAATTCATTAATAGGACTGCATATTTATGGATGTATTATTTGTCTGCCCACTGGTAATAATGATACGCATTGGTTAAATAGTATTTGCTTCATTACTATGTATATTTTTCATATTTTCACGAAAATTAATTAGGCTATGGTATGTCAGAAAACAACACTGACCTTGCAGCAGTGTTTCGAATGCCATAATAGAGATTGTCACATGTTTCTGACCTACATTATTAAATATTTAGGCTAAAATCTCCTATCACATAATATTTAAACTGTTTTCATTATATTATATATTTTCCTGAAACTATTTGCCCAATTATTTACGAATACAGACAGTTTAATGAAGTGGTATATCATATACGCAACAATGTCCGCCATTACAAGTTCATTTACGGTTTCAAACTGATTTTATAAAGAAAATACGCAAATACGGCCGTTAAAATCTCCATTTATAAAAAGATAGAAATAAATTAGAAAACGGTCTTCACCTATCATATTTTTAAAAGCAAATTACTATCTGCATATTGATGTTTAAATTTCGAAACAGGATTTGGTATATTTTCATCATAGCACAGTATGCCCAACTTCATGAAATCAAGCAGTGATATTTTGCTACGGACAAACACCACGTAACCTTGGGTTACAACAGTGCCACAAAAGTTACTGGCTACAGCGAGGGGGCATCTCAAAAGTCATAACCTACAACCATTTTACGTCCGAAAAATCAGAGGGCGAAGTCGTTTTCTCTTTTCTATCAGAAGAAGGCGAAGTTTACGCTTCTCAGGCAACTTTTTTGCCCACTTCACCTGGTAGCGTGACCCCTGTCCATGAATATCAGAGGTAAGTTTACACACCACCCACCCCCGAGTCAGTAATAAATGTCTCACATCTTAAAGATGTTTGCTTTCTTCTGAATCCCTCTCGGTCCATTATTCTCTTATTATTGAAAAGAGTCTTAAATAGTCTATAGGTTCAGCATTTGCCATCTCGACATTTAATTTTGAAGTACCAGTGAATGAAGGTTGACAGGTATGCCATCTTTTTTCATCCAGCCAGCATGTACATCAGGCTCCAGTTCACACCAATTCCTGGATAAAAACCACTCATGGTTATTTCCATCAACACTTCGCCAGCTCCAATAATCTCATCTTCCTCAAATCCTTAAAAATCATTGTCATCATCACAATATGCAGTCAGTATTTGTTGAAAGAAATCATCATCGTCTTCTGCATCAGCCGTTTTAATTTATCCAGGTACCACGTGCTCAAGAGTGAATATTTGTAAAACTTCTTTGCTAAATGCATAGTAAAGTACAACAGAATGCTTGTTCCGGGCCCCAATGTACCAAATATAGTTTTACAAGCAGTCATGGCAAGTTGAAATAATAGGATGCATACATTGTTGCTTACCTGAAAAATAACCCAAGTTGCGAAGAGCACTATGAGACCTCAACTGACAGCACAACTAATGTCGTGACCAGCACTTTAAGGGTTAAGATAAACTGAATAAATACGAATGAAAATAAGCTGAAATTATAAAGTAAAGATATTTGTTTGATTAAAATACCTCTGTCCTGGTGTAAATGTAAGTCCTGCATCTAATCAAATGGAACATCCTTAAATGGCCTAAAATGCTGAATAAAAATCACTGACAACTATAACAGGTAGTCTGTTTGAAAGTATATCTGTTATCTTGTCATGGACGAGAATTGCATAAAAATAGATCCAAAGTATATGTCTGTCTGTAATCTGCATACTGGAAATACAACCAGTAAATAACATACAATGGCACCACCTACCGCTGACTGACCTTCTAAAGATGGAAAGACCATCAATTCACGTGTATCAATAACTCATATCCTGGGCTGTGTATCATGAATCATATCAATACACAGCACAGGTGTATAGATTCACCCCTAGTCTGGACACATTTTAGGATCACAGAGTGCCAGTGGTCTTTTCATTACAGCTTATGTTGTGTAGTGGATAAGTGCACTGTATTGTTGAAAGCAATGACCAGATGAGTATATATTGCAACTCAACTATCCCTGGGACAAGTGCTAGGACAATATTCTCCGGAGCCCTAAAAGTATCTTGTTATTTGTAACATTTGGTAGTAATGAAATTCTTGGCTAAAATTCTAAGACTTGCTCAGAGGTCTCGGAAACGCTTAATCACGTGTATTTGGATGCAGATTTTTCTCTCTTCTGGAATGCAGAAAATCACTTAGGCAGGAGTCCTCCATATGCATGCATTAGCTGGGCAGCAAAATCAATGGCTTGCCAGTCCTTTTTCAACCACCTGCTGAGTGGGAAAATGTGCTGATCAATTGATCATTTTAGCTGTGCTGATATTTACACAATGACAAAATGCAGTGGCTGAAAGGCCCCCTGATGTACATGTTGTCGTTATAAGAATATATCAAAAGAACATAATGCAATAGCTGGGCAGCAAGTTCAAAGACTTCAACTAGCTGCTGATTCAAGGGGAAATGTGCTGATATTTACAATCACTAAATTCAGAGGCAGAAAGATCCAGAGATGTACATGTTGTCATTATAAGAGTACATCATAGGAACAAGTTTAGCTTTCATTATCTTGCTCATTTCCTAGTGTAGCTGAATAAGTAGTGCATATGACCTTGAAATCAAGACATGTCAAGACTTAGACAAAATGCCATTTGCAGATTTGGATAAATATTTTGGGGTGACAAGGCAAATTGATCAAGATTGTAATGAGATTCAGAAGTGCTAAATTTGCTACTGACAGTTCGGATGGAACCGTAACCAAGTGTAAGAAAGTGTGTGATGCCTGGCTTAGGGTCTGGAATAAGGCCTTTCCTTGAATTGACAAAATCCAGTCTCACTTTAATGGACAAACAAGAGGTATATGCAGTCGTGTAAAGAATTTGGAAAATTTAACGCAGTGGCAACAACTAGTTCATCTGGACATTTAGCCACTTCAGGTATGCCCAATATGCTTATGGGAGGGAACTGAAACTTTTGCTGGTAGGACTCCTATTTTTACCAAACTAGGAGTCCTGGACATCTAGTTATACAATCCTAGTGAGACTTCTGTTGCTGACGTAAAACTCTTGCTTAGTAAATTAAAACTGTTGTTTTCTTTCATCTGAATCACCCAATTTGTCACTAAATTGTCTTCACAAAATTATTTACTGTTGCTTAATTTTCTGATTTTATACAGCTTTGGTGGCAAAATACAACAGTGGATTTTGCTGAACAATGCAGTTAACTGCTTCTTTATTTATAATATCTATGCTAATTTGATGAAACTATTGCTAGGTAAAACTGTATTAAAAAAAATCAAAACTAACATTAGATCAATAAAACGACAAAAGATAGGCTGCTTACCCAACTCCTTTTCATATTTTCTCTTCTTCAGGCTAGTTGACATAGTTCCTCTTAACTACAAAACAGAAAATGGGTGCTATTAAAACTCACTTAATGTTACTGCAAAACGTAAAGAACACTATACCTCTTGTATTAGGCATTTTTTTCTTTCTTTGCAATATTAATAATTTCAAACCACCTCATAGCTAGGTTGGAAATATGAGCTCAAGCTGCAGGTAGAGAAAAACTGAACAAAACTGGTTGCCTACAGGACAAAACACTAAAAGCTCTGATTGCCCAGCTAAAGTAATGATTGTACAATTAACTCATTAACCCCCAAGGCAAACAGCTAGGTGTTCCCCTGCAGCATACATGCACAGGATCACCTAGAGCAGTGTTAGCTTTATAAGTGCCTGCATCTCTGAGACTTACTGACAGTACATGACTTTCTGAATTTTAAGGGGGGGGGGGGGCTATTTTGTAATTTTTTTTGCTTTGTATTCCTTCAATTATGCTGAAATTTGTTACAGATGTTCTCAGTAAAATTATGGACATAATGGTATAAATTTCATGCAACATGCAGAAATAAAACTCAGCATAATGGTAAAAATAAACAATTTAATATCCAATTTACTTCTTGTGTTATTTATAATACATAAAATCCCTTACGAATTCACAGATTTATAATCATGGTTCCCACGCTTTTCTTAGAGATAAATTTCCAGTGTTTTTCCAGGATAAATTTTTTCAAGGTTCACAAATGACCATTACTGAATCGAATTAAAGAACATTTTAGCCTATAAAACATCCATTTTTTAAAATTTAAATGAAAGATTTCTATTTCAAGACTACCAAAACATTTAAGTCAGAAAAGATGATCATGCACTAAATCACAAAATGTATCACATGAAACAAGTCCGACTACTGTATATTCCTGTAAATTGGTATGTAAAGTCATTTTAATGTACAGAATAAAAGTTCTAAGTTTACTTGGCTGACTTGCATTACGTTGGTATGAGGAAACAACATAATGAACATAAATTGCTTTTGTTTCCTTTAAAACTTTTAATTTTAAACAGATCAGAATAATCAGTTGTAAATCAAGATAAGTCTATAAGCATGTTATACAAAATAAACATTTCCTATCACAGTATGAAAAACACCCAATAAATGGAAAGTATTACAATCTTATCATATGAAGAAAAAAGTTTAAACCCTGAATTAATCTGTGCCAATAAAACCAAAAACAAGATTTTTCAAACAACCCAAACTCCTTAAGATGATTTGGTAAATCCATGATTTAAAATATCTTTACAAAAAGGGTTGATTAAATTTTGACAAGATCTTATAAATTATATACTACAGTATAAAAATGGACTGAATTTTCTGTAAAATCAACATATGTCTGCTTGTAATGCAATAAACCAGCCCCAACAAACCTGTAATGATACTCACAGGAGCTTGTATTGTTTTGTGATATTCGATACAAGGGATGACAATCTCCCATTTCTCCTACGACCTAAATCATCTTTGAAACCAATGCTTCAAGCTACATGTTGCAGTGTAATAGTTTAACACCAAAGTTCAGCTCAGAGATTCAACATTCTGGACTAAAAATTTGGCTTAAAATGAATGTCAGTCCGTTTTCTAATCTGGGTTTCCTCCGAATATTCCCACCACATTTTTCCCATTCTGACATTTAGGTTGGGATGTGGGATCAGTGAAATTGCCTATCCAAAAATTGGAATTTCCTGCATAGGTGCTGTAACAGCATATGGTAGTAGCTTACAAGCGGGCCAAGCAAACTTAAAATGTTATATCGAGTCATACCTGCATGAAATCAATAGGAAAATTGATTTATTTCTCAGAAATGGAAGTATTTTTTTATGTCTCTAATCCTCTGACTAGAAAAAAAATACAGCATACCGGTAGATGAAACCTGACCCAGTATTCGCCATTTACATTACTAGTCACATGACTACTACATCGGAAATCCAATATTCATGTGATATTACAGCAAACACATAATGCTGTAGTACAGAAATTCAAACATATTAAATTAAAGTCGGATACCATTTGTAAAAACCATAAAGAACATATAATTCTCAAAATATTAAACCTGTTAGTCATGTGATACAACTAACCCAGTATAGTTGTTTTCGGAATAAATATATAAAGAATTTTATGTTCATTCTTTTTGTTCTTTATTGTTACAAAACAGTATATGACTTTCATTTAATATTATTTTTCTTCAACATTTGAAACGGGTTATTATTAAAAACACTAAACTACTGGATCTATGATGTCATCAACATGCGAGTTGCGAAATTTGTGTACTCATGCAACTAATAATGCAAATCATGAGTACCAGGTCAAATATCATAAATGTCAAAGTTTTATGTCGTCTTTCAGCAGATTAAAGACCCAACAATGTAAAATTTCTGAGAAATTAAATAACTGTCATATTGATTTCAAGCAGATATGACAAAACATAACATTTAAGTTTCCTAGGACATCTGGTAAGTGGCACTGCTTTGCCGACACCATGTTGGCTTCTAGTGATGATAGACTGGTTTTCAACCTTAAATTTAAGAAAGGATACCGATATCGAGCTTGTCTGTGCAACAACCAGTCTACTAGCCGAATCTAATCCACTGAAATGTTTGGATTGGCTCAACAAATATGTTTAAGGCAAGCACCTAAATGATCTATTCTGCAACCTCCGAATATTCTGGTCAGAACTCGATAAAGTTAACTCAGGTTTTTCCTGACTTTCATCAATATTTGCAAAATTCAAGAACTTTTTATGGTCGGGAAAAATTTATCGTTTCTATCGACTTTATCCCTGATTTCCCAGTAGCGTGGGAACCCTGAATAATACAACACATGAAAGATTTTATCTTATGTAGACAGACATTCCACATGTCATGTCTCTTGCAACCTTTAACCTCATGTGAAAACTGCAAGCAGGCATATTTTTCTTGCCCTTTACATACTTTCTTTATTAGAATTCTCCATTGAACATTTAAAAAATAACAAAATGCTTTGAACAAACTTGGAATTATGTATACTAATGCTAAAAAAATTAAATTACCAAAACATTATTTACCAATTCTTCAAAAGATGAAAATTTCTCCATCAGAGTCTGTAAGATAACTTTCTTCTCCTAGTAGCTGACTCTCCTCATTTTACATCATCAAATCTAAATAAATCGCCAATTTCTGGTGCTATCAAAGTCATTTTTTTTCCCACTTTGTGCTGCAGCCTGTCCTATGTATGCAAGCTAAAATTTGACTATTAATCTGCCTGCATAATGAGGAAATGACTTGAAATCAAACAGTGGTTTGTGCCACTTTAACTCGCTTGGGATACAGGCATAGACAAATACTGCCAAAATAAGCAGCGCCCAGGAAACAAACAAGGTAAACTGCGCCATGTTATTGTGGCACTTGTGCGATGAGGGAGGTAAAGTATGAGTTATTGTGGCAGCAGAGTTAATTAAATATTGTTATGGATATTACAATTAACAGATTACCTAATTATTCAGAAATTTTAAATGCAGTTTCAGGGCTCAAGCTAGACTTTAATTTCAGGGAGTGACTTTTCTTTTTGGACCAAACTGAGAAGTTGGATATATATATATATATATATATATATATATATATATACATACATACATACATACATATACATATATATGTATATATATATATTGTTATGTGTAGGTTCGTACAAATGTAACAGAAGAAAAGAGTGAAGTCAACAAGCTTTGTATATTTTAACAAAATAATTTATTTCCCTAGAAAACAATGTAAAAATTGGTAAATAGGACTTACGGTTTGTGAATATAATCCAAAATTTAATCCTAAGAATGAAAAATACAAGTCCTATCACTAAATAGTTTTACATGTATTAGAATCCTGGTTCAAATCTCGACGACATACAAATATGGAAGGTGATGACGTCAGATGTGGTCCATGTACGAATATCAACAATTCCTCAACTGAATCAGTTTTTGTTTCTGAATAATTCCAGAATAAATTTCCATGAATATCTTTCAGAATTTTTTATAAGAAAGTCAACTTGTTGAGTTTCCAGGAGAATAAATTATTAAATCCCCAAATAAACAGATGAAAAACAAACAATCTGGCAACAATAAAAAAAACCCCACCTTGTTCCTTCAAGATGTTAAAACGACTCTCACCGAAGAATATTAAGAATGCGTATTTAAACCCCAAAAACATCATTTCAAGTCTCGCGAGATGGGTCATGTGGTCTCTTACTACAAGAAATCTATCATGTACACCAGTGTAGCCCCACTTAAGAACCAATAATAAGAAACGTTGTTTACACATAGTGATCACGCAATCAAAGTATGGCCCTGATACTGACCAATCATTTTAACTGCCTGTTTACGAACTTCCCAACTTAAGACGAACTAGGTTAACTAAAAATAATTCTCATGTAACACGTTTTATGTCTTAAATAAACAACATTTACTAAAAGAAAATATCGAATTACTGATAAAGAATTTCGAATCCTTTCAATAATCATTACAATAAAATGTAATGAAACAAAAAATAAAATAAAAAAGAATTTTAAAACTAACACACAAGCAATTTAATTACATATATGTAACACTTCCCCCCATAAAGAAAAAAAAAAGATTTATATAATAAAGCTTTCTTTTTACCATATGTAAATTATACATGAGATAAACAAAATTACATAAAAAAAATTTTATGAATTATATAACGTGTATATGAAATAATATTTCTATACATGGGAAAGTGCATCTGCAATCAAATTGTCTTTTCCTTTGATGTGCCTGATGTTGAGATTATACTCTTGCAAAAACAAACTCCACCTTAATAATCTTTGATTTTTATTTTTCATCTTGTCGATGAAAGTAAGGGGGTTGTGATCACTATACACAACAACCGGAGAAGGAGCTGAGCTAATGTAAACCTCAAAATGTTGTAATGCCAATATTAAAGCCAAACATTCCTTCTCGATTGTTGAGTAATTTCTTTGGTGCTTATTTAATTTCTTAGAGAAATAGCACACTGGGTGATCAATACCATTGCTGTCTTCTTGAATCAATACTGCTCCAACCCCAACATCACTTGCATCCACAGACAATTTAAAAGACTGATTGAAATTTGGAGCTGTTAGAACTGGCGCACTTTTGAGTATGGCTTTTAACATATCGAAAGCTTCCTGACATTTTTCAGTCCAGAGAAACTTGTTTCTCTTACTTAACAAATTTGTCAGAGGTTCAGCAATATTAGAAAACTTGGAACAAAACTTTCGATAGTATCCGGCCACACCCAAAAATCGCATTAATTGCTTTTTACTGACAGGCACAGGGAAATCAGAGATTGCCTTCACCTTAGCATTGATAGGTTTTACTTGACCATGTCCCACAATATGTCCTAGAAAAGTTACACAAGCACGGCAGAACTCACTTTTAGATAAATTGATTGTCAAATAAGCATCTGTGAGTCTTTCAAAGAATTTCTGAATCGTGGCTAGATGTCCTTTCCAGATGTCGTTGTAGATGATGACATCATCAATATAAGCATCACAATTATCTAGACCGGAAGTAATCATATTCATCAAGCGTTGAAACGTACATGGAGAACCCTTCATCCCAGACGGTATTACTTTATATTGATAGAGTCCATCTGGAGTCACAAATGCCAAAATTTCTTTCGCTCTTTCCGTAAGTGGAATTTGCCAAAATCCTTTCAGGAGGTCAAATTTGGTGACGAATTTGGCATTTCCAATTTTATCAATACAATCATTGATTTTTGGTAATGGAAATGAATCTGTTTCTGTCATGCTGTTCACCTTCCTATAATCAGTGCACATACGGAAAGTTTTATCCGGTTTCGGAACAAGTATGCATGGTGAACTCCAATCGCTTTTACTGGGCTCTATGAAATCATTCTCCAGCAAATACTGAATTTCCTTTTTCAAGTATTCCTGTTTGACAGGGTTCATCCTGTATGGGTGTTGTTTCACAGGTTTTCAATCTACAATTTCAACGTCATGAAAAATTTTGTTTGTCCTCGTAGGCATATCCAGAAACAAGTGCTCATATTTGAATAATAACTGTTTAAGTTCATTTCTTTCTTGTTGTTGCAAATGTAAAAGTTTCTGGTCTAGATCTTTCATAACTTCCAAATTCCGAAGATTTGTTGCTCCAAGATCAATGGTGTCCAACTGAATTTTTTCAGTTAAATCCTCAATTTGTGGGACAGGTACAACTAAATTAATTGTATTAATTTACTTGGCTATCTCTTTCAATATACTAGTACTCCATTAATTTATTTAGACCAGAGTACTATAATTATAATTTAACTCATTCATTTTCTTCTTTACTTTGTAAGGGCCGTAAAATCTAACATGAAGAAAATTTTGAAGAATGAGCAAGACAGAATGAACTCTATTACAGGACTCAAATGTTCTCTCAAGTAGAGTTTTGTGAAACCATAGTTTCACTTTTGACTTGAACTGCGGAGTGCCAAATTCAAGCGTAACAAGCTGGAAAATTCCAGACATGAAATTTGACCTTTGATCCAATTGGACAGATTTGGGAAGGCCAAATTGAGTAAAAAACTTTATTAAAGCTTTTACTATAGTTTTGGTTTTAATATTCCTCAAAGGAATTGCCTCTGGGAATCTTGTTGACGCACACATAATGGTCAACAAATATTGGTTGCCTGACTTGGTCTTAGGTAAGGGACCAACACAATCTACCATAATTCTGCTAAGTGGTTCGTCAAATGCAGGAATCAGTTGCAGATGAGCCTTAGGTATCTTCTGATTGGGTTTTCCTACCATTTGACAAATATGACAAGATCTACAAAATTTACAAACATCACTTTTGATTTTTGGCCAATAAAAGTTAGTCAAGATCTTGTTATAAGTTTTATTTATCCCTAAATGACCAGCCAGAGGAGTTTCATGGGCCAAACTAAGTATTTCCTGTCTGTAAGATTTTGGAACTACAATCTGATAGTTCACTGACCACTTGTCATTAGCAGGTACCTCGGGAGGTCTCCATTTTCTCATAAGAATTCCATTTTTAATGAAATAACAGACAGGTACTTCAGTGGCTTCAGTTTCACTAATGGCCCTCTGAAACAAACAGGAGATCTCAGAATCTTTTTCCTGTTCGACGACAGGTGATTGTCGTTTATCACCCTGATTAGATAAAAGAGAATGAGTATTTAAAAGAGGATCACTGTGATCAATACCTTTCGATTGATCCAAATTAGAAGTGAAAGTGACCTCATCAAAAGCCTGACCAATACATGTGTCAGCTAAAGAAATATTTTCCTTATCAAAATCATTCTCAAGAGCTTTCTTTGACATAGCTCTGGTAACTGCACAAGCTGGGTATAGCTCGGGGTATTCTTTTTCAATAGGATCAACTTTCTGATCCAAAGAAGGCTTGTCAGTTACAAGTGGATTAACCACAACCTTGTCTCCAGCTAGGTCGCTGCCTAGCAACAAATGAATGCCCTCAACGAGTAAGTTAGGCTCTATGCCAACTGTCACAGGTCCTGAAACTA
The DNA here is from genome assembly GCA_016617855.1 of Megalonaias nervosa. Taxonomy (NCBI): domain Eukaryota; kingdom Metazoa; phylum Mollusca; class Bivalvia; order Unionida; family Unionidae; genus Megalonaias; species Megalonaias nervosa. The sequence continues at coordinate 10,387 of JAECUM010003540.1, read as the reverse complement.
AGTCTGATGACAAATTTACAGAATGGAGAGGAACATTTACAAAGCAGCACTCTACTCTCTGAATGAGAACACTCTCATTAGAACAGGGCTTCTCAGAAGGCGGCAAAATACCTGATAATAAAACAGTCTGAGAAGCTCCTGTATCCCTTAAAATTTTAATAGCGATAGGATTGGCCGAATCACCCAAGAGTGATATAGAACCCTTCGACATGAATGGTTCATAATTCTCCATAATAAAATCAGACTGGGGTTTATTAGACCCAACAAATGTATTGCTTTCAATACATGACCGTGACCTTGACCTCTTAGAAACAAGAGCATTTGGGATAGGTCTATCTTATTTCTGATGTCTATATTTCAACTTGAAGCAATCAGAAATGACGTGTCCTTTTTTCTTGCAATAGTTACATGTAGTCAGAGACAAGGATTTTGAATCAAGTTTATCAGAAGCTTGATTTTTAGAAGTTGTGCCAGACTGAATTTTAGGAGGAGTCATATTAGGCTGAAATACCTTTCTACCAGTAGACTGCTGAGTGAATGATTTGCCTACAACAGGAACTTCATGAGTTAAAGAATACTCATCAGCAGCAAGAGCAGCATTTTCCAAGGTTTCAATCTTATGCTCTTCAAAATGAGTTTTAATGTCATTATGAATGCACTTCTTGAACTCTTCAAATTGCCTTTGTCTTTCTTCCATTTCTTTTTTTAATTGCAAATGCATTGCTTCCCTTTTTTCTTTAAATTGTAACTTCATTTGTTCTTTCTGTAACTGCCTTTGTTTATCATTCTCTCTTGCTTCCCTTTGCATTTCTTCTAGCTCAAACTCAAGCTGTATTATCTCTAAATCCAACTTTTTTTTGCCCAACTTCCATCTTGTATTTCATTTTTAAAATTACTAAACACTCCTGAGTAAAATTCAGAACTTTTCTACTTTTGAAGTTATTGTAAATGAAAGCCTGTTGTTTTCATTAAAAATTTCACACAAAATGTAAAATAGTTGGGATCTAGAAACTAGGGGAATTTAAATTTCAAAAAACAATTTTCTGAAATATTTAACCAAAATTCTTATATCCCGGACAAGCCCCCAATTTTCTCCTGTTACGTGTAGGCTTGTACAAATGTAACAGAAGAAAAGAGTGAAGTCAACAAGCTTTGTATATTTTAACAAAATAATTTATTTCCCTAGAAAACAATGTAAAAATTGGTAAATAGGACTTACGGTTTGTGAATATAATCCAAAATTTAATCCTAAGAATGAAAAATACAAGTCCTATCACTAAATAGTTCTATTAGAATCCAGGTTCAAATCTCGACGACATACAAATATGGAAGGCGATGACGTCAGATGTGGTCCAATGTACGAATATCAACAATTCCTCAATTGAATCAGTTTTTGTTTCCGAATAATTCCAGAATAAATTTCCATGAATATCTTTCAGAAATTTTTATAAGAAAGTCAACTTGTTGAGTTTCCAGGAGAATAAATTATTAAATCCAAAAATCAGATGAAAAACAAACAATCTGGCAACAAATAAAAAATAACACCTTGTTCCTTCAAGATGTTAAAACGACTCTGCCAGAAGAATATTAAGAATGCGTATTTAAACCCCAAAACATCATTTCAAGTCTCGCGAGATGGGTCATGTGGTCTCTTACTACAAGAAATCTATCATGTACACCAGTGTAGCCCCACTTAAGAACCAATAATAAAGAAACGTTGTTTACACATAGTGATCACACAATCAAAGTATGGCCCTGATACTGACCAATCATTTTAACTGCCTGTTTACAAACTTCCCAACCTAAGACGAACTAGGTTAACTAAAAATAATTCTCATGTAACACATTTTACGTCTTAAATAAACAACATTTACTAAAAGAAAATACTGAATTACTGAAAAAGAATTTTAAATCCTTTCAATAATCATTTCAATAAAATGTAATGAAACAAACAAAATAAAAAAAGAATTTTAAAACTAACACACAAGCAATTTAATGACATGCAACAACATATATAGACACACACACACACACACACACACACACACCATTTAACTGTAAAGAAAACTTATACCAGGAAATGTTCAATTGTGTCACATTTAATCTGCGGGTAACGGAAAGGGGGGGTAGGGGTCTGTACCCTCCCTTTAATTCCCGGATTTCCTGAATTAACTATTAATGCCTGTTAGTTAGAATTACAATGTATAGTTTCTGCTGTGCTTACGTGAAGTCATGTGACCAACATACATTGTGTAATGACCAAGATGGGCACATAAGCGTCAAGTAAAATGGCCCAGGGTTAAATGTGAAATTAAATTTTAAAATGTGAAAGTTTTTTCAAGGTTTTAAGCAAACAATTTTTTAAGACACAAAGAAGTCAAAAGATTATCTCCACAGTGAGCATCAAATTAATGATAGAATAAAATGAAGGCATACCTTTAATTTGCATAATTCGTGTGCTTTCTTGACCACTAGACCATGCCAATGAAAAACTGTCCAAAAACTCATTTCTTGTGAGGTCAGGGTAGAGACATTCATCATTTTTTAAAAATTTGTAATTGTTTTTAAATTTGGGTTTTCTTCAGTTTTCTTTTAGGCTTTTTAAAGGTTTCTAAGGTCAAAATGAAATCGTAGGTTTTTCAAGGTTTTTGAGGTTCACTTCTAACCCTGATTTTTTGGTCATGTGTCAATGTATTTCCTGTTGATACTAATGAGTACCAGGATTGTTATAATGGTCAATAAATGAATGTACAAGATATTGTTTTATACTTCCAATCAACACCTGAAAAAGCTACAATATATTAAAATGGGACACCGTAACTATTCAAATGGGTTAAAGGGGCATCTAAAAAATCATGGTAAAGTCATTTTTGCTTTTCTTATAATAAAAGTGGAGGAATAAAACATAAGACTACAACTGAACATGAAGTAACTAATTCTCAAAAGAGACATAAACCTGAATTTATGACAGCAAAAAATGTTTATATGACGTAACTAAAAGACAGACATTTTCAGCCGCATTGGGTTGATTTTTTATCCCTGGTCTGAATTCACTGACTTAGAAGTAAAGATGTTGTGAAGTTACTAAAAACAATTTGACCACTGTAATTGTCAATGACTACATGCACTTTCCTCATGATAGGGCAGTTCAGATGAAATATGGGAGGAAAGACTTGCAGGTTCTTCTCCTTCAAGGGAGGGTGTAACCCACTATTGTGATGCTCAACCTCCAAAACGGGAGGGCGCAACCCGCTGTCGCAGTGCTCTACCTAACGGGATGGAGTAATCAGCAACCCAAGGCATGCACACTGCTAGAGACATGAGGAATGTTCATCATCTCCCTACATGGGGAAGTCGATCGACTTCTCGAACATCTAGACAAATTTTGGGAGGGGCTTCACCAGCTGCCAAAGATGTTTGTCCCAAAATCTTAGATCTGGGATTCTTTTTTTGAAAATTCTGAACAAAATGGGGGGGGGGGGAAGGTTCCCCTAGCCGTAATACAAGACCAAATTCGCAATAAGTGTAAAAAGAATTTTGTGTACACTTTGAACACGTATGTAATCTGAGTGAGTATACAAAGGGTCCTTTCGGTGGCCACACTGTCCCACAGACTGTTCTGACATTATCCTGTAATAAAGAAATAATTAAATCACTTGTTGCTTTCACACTCACCTAGTTGTATGCAATGTTATACCACGTACAACAGTGTATGCACTAAGAACACTGTATGATGTTGCTGCAAAACTCGCCAGGTTATATGCAGATTCATACCATGTGCACACCTTTGTATGCACTAGAACAATGCATACATGAAGTAAACAATCAAGCTGACCTATTGAAAACTTACACATGATGTTTCACTTGTTTATTAAAGCAACATTCAAATAAATATGCCATGTCAATGTGTAGCATAGGCAAATAAAAAGAATATGTGAATTTGAAGATAGAGGAAACGTCCACAACATTAGGAAAGGTCTATCATTATTTTCCTAATAGCACAATGACTTACCCGTACCACAATGTTTTATATAAGCAAGGAAAATGATGTCCTCAAACTGAGGCAGGGCCTGTTGTAGTTTTCCTTATAGCACAATGACTTACCCGTACCACAATGTTTTATATAAGCAAGGAAAATGATGTCCTCAAACTGAGGCAGGGCCTGTTGTAGTTTTCCTTAGAACACAAAGACTTACCTGTACCATAGTGATTTATATATATGTAAGGAATGTGTGTTCACGGAAATGATGGAACATGAGGTAGCCTCTGAAGTCCTACCAAGTTCTAAAGGAAAAAAGGCTATGATACAGCTTTCTTAGAAAATGGAAGATACAGTTGTAAACACCAAGACAAATTAAATGCTGCTGAAGACTGCTATTTGCGTTAAGTTGTTATAGATGTAATTTCTCTGGTGAGTTTCGGCAGACATCTACACAGTATGGCATCCGTGAAAAAGATGACATTTAACATCTATCTTCTGCATACAACCACATGACATATAGAGTGGCGTGCAAAATAAGAGTGGAGTGCAAAAGGTCATTCCGACTTCTTCTCCACTATGTGGGAAGGTGTATTCACATTGCATGGACGGCAAGTTTTCAGCACGAAAATAGGTTAGGTGCACAATAACAGCTGGATAAGTAATTGCTGCTAATAAAATAAAATTTTCATTCCATTCTTTATTTGAAATAAACAGATACATTGTTGTTTAGCAATTCATTTTGTATTTAAAAAGACTTTATATAATTAATTGTGCTATTAATTTGCTATTAGTGTGCTTTTATTTTCTTATGATCTATTGTTGAATCTGGCTATAATTAACATGTATGAACTTAAAGCTTCAGAGATACAATAGACTGAAAGTTGTACAAGTTAGCATTACTACAATAATCAAAAAAATTGAATACACTGACAATATTTGTTATGATCTTAGAATATGAATGATTAAAGACAAACAGGAAATGATACAGATTACAACTTTTAAAGCCAAAACCTCATCCACCTCCAGTTTGGATTTGTTAACAAAGTTCAATCAGGGATATGTTTAAAGCCATGAAAAGTAAGCCACATATAGATTTTGACAGCCTTGGCAAACAGATGGCTTACCAGTTTGGGAGATCTTATGGGCATTATTGATTGATGTGATGTATTCAGCTTATACCTAATACAGTACCACAGGGGCTCTTATCATTGCTTACAATTTACCAGTCATACATGTACTATATAATGATACAAGGAAGGATACGTCTCTCCCTTCTCACACGACCTATTTAAGAATCAATGCTAATATTTCAAGCTACATTTTGCCTAGTGTAATAAATTTAGTACTGATGGTTAGCTCAGGCACTGATGTTTAGTTCAGGCATTTGACTTTGTATGGCTATCCAGTTTGATTTAGTATCATACTGTTAAGGAATGTCAAACCATTTCCCAATGCTACCGCTCGACATGGCTATGATCACACCAGCTTAATATGGAAGTGCATTGCACTGAATGGATTATTGCCTTCCTATTGGCCAAATGAAGATAACCTATAAATAAATCATTTTCCTTCAGCCAATGAGAGGACAGTATTTCCTTCAGCAAGTTCGCCCTTGCATATTAAGCAGGTGTGATCTTGGCTGTGCCCAGCAGTAGTGTGGGACAAATGTCTGGCATTCCTTGAAGATATGATAGTAAGCCAAACTTTTGAAAGGCAGTGTTTTATGTAACCATGTGTCAAATACGCAGACTTTTCCAATTTGACGCACAAAAATCGTCACCAGTATGTATATTAACGCACCCCAATGCTATGTTTTGCTGATTAACAAAAAACAAGGGTTCGATCTAAAACTAGTCACTGGTACATAAATTGACGCACCCCAATATTATGTTTTGCTGATTAACACAAAATTAAGGTTTGGTCTAACTACTTTAATGGCTAGATTACAACTCTCCCAAACAGGGAAAACATGCGCACGTTTCTTACTGAAATGTTATCATAATACCAGTGCCGGATTAAACCCTGTGGTGGCCCCTAGGCAGTCGAAATCTCGGGGCCCCCCTCTCAAATTATCTCCTAATACGTCAACATCATATCAATTCAATATTATTTTGATCTGTTGTCGCGGGGCCCCTAAAAGGCGTGGGGCCCATAGACCTGTGCCTGCTCTGCCTATTTGGTAATCCGGCACTGCATAATACACAGGGTTTCAACTGAGTGTGACGCCTGGAGCTGACCTTATGTGATCTGTAACTGTCACATTTGTAGCAACAGGATGTTAGAACCGTATAATCACCATACTCAAGAATGAGGCGGAAAATAAACACGTGATTTAAAAGTGATTCTCACGAGAAACTATTATTTTATGCGCACCTTTGTCACGCAACAGAACAATTTTCCATTCGCTCAATTATATGCCTTGCGTTGTTCCAAGATACTGTCAGCGTTCGAATGAAAATGGCATCCAAGGCAAAAAAAAATTAAAATAGATCCAAAACAAACAACATTATCTTTCGAACCGCTTTTATGACCGATCGATGATAATAGTATTGTTATTGAACCAGTGGAGCCTTCATCATCCAAAGATGAGGTAACGGTTACTCGTATGATAAAACGTATTTTGTGCAGCAATGGTTGAAAACACAGCTGGCTACATTTTAAAAAAGACGTTAAGTCGAGTGAAGAATGTGACAGTGAAGACGCCTTTATGTCTTGCTATATATGTAAAGAGGATAAAAACAAAACCCTCCATTACCAAATGTGCAAAAATCAATAAATTTCAGAACAGTACACTGGCAAGGCATGTTGGGTTGCCAGAACACAAACTGCTGATTGAAGGTCCACAATACCTGGCAGATTTGAATGCAGGTTTACAAAAACATTCTTCTAAACAAGACATGGCAGTGAAAGTGCTATGAAAGTGTGTACATTGGCTGAGCGTAGAAGACATCCCATTTTTAAAATACAAATCTCTTCTTAATTTAATACACGACGTTGTGGCTGAAGAAATTGATGCCATTGGCATTTTGAAGAATTCTACCAATCAGTACGACTCAGCTACTACCTGTTCAGAGTTACTGGAGAGCCTTTCAAACATTGTTGAGGATAGTCTTATACGTGACCTGCAAAATTCATCATTTGTGACAGCAATGGCAGATGAAAGCACTGATATAGCCAACAATGAACACCTCGTCATATAAGCTCAGATTATTTTTGATGACATGAAACCATCAACTTCGATTTTTAACAAATATAGAATGTTCAGATGCTTCTTTCAAGAGAGTTGCCTTATTGGCTTTAGTCACATTATATAACTAATATTTTCGTTGCATATTTAAACAATATAATTATTTTTTAAAATCTACTGAAAACTGATCATTGGCTTAAGACTCATAGGTTTGGATTTTGACTCACTTTTTTTTGCCTTGATGAGTCAAATGACTTACATGAAGCCATTTGTAGATAAAACACTGGAAAGGCATACTAGTCAAATGCATGAATTAAGCATCTGTACCAAATTTATTACACTATGCAAAATGTAGCTCAAAATATTAGCGTTCATTCTTATACAGGTCATGTGAGAAGGGAGAGAAGTATCCTCCCTTGTATTATATAGTACATGTATGACTGATAGTTCACCTGTAAATAATATGAACCCGTGTACAGTACAAGGTAAACAATGGAGTGGAAGGCTTGGGAGCGAAGAGGTGTAAACGAGAATTTCCACTTAGATAAAGCTCAAATCAAATTGGCATACAAAACTGGAGACTATTTTTATTGTAAATCAAACTTAACTGTACTGTATCTACCACTAATATCCATGTCGTAACTGAATTTGCATAATATGACATTTTGGCTAAATTGCAAATGATGATGTGATGGATGTACTGGAGAAGTTAACTGCTACTGCAATATGTGGGAAAAGTTTTTCCCAGTGGGAAAAGTTTTTCCCACATGTGCACATACTAACTGGCCCCAACCTTTTTACCATTGTTTATTATTGCTTTTATCTGTTCTAGTGTAAATGCCGTGTGCTCAAAAATCTGACTAGACTTTTAGCCTACAACCCACCACACCACCCACCGATATTAAAAACGAAAGGCATAAAGAATATAAAAGATGCACAACACTTACTAATTTCATTCACTGATTTATAATTTCTAACACCAAGCGGTCCCTAATATTGTCACCTTCTTCGCGTTTGATTTAAAGGGCAGGAAATACATCGAATTTTAACTACCGGCTGCATTGTATTATGTTCAAATAAGTTAACCCATTAGAGCTGATTATATGTACTGTATGTTGTAAAGAAATGTCGAACAGTTCTTTTCGCTAATTCGTACCAGGATTATTTTCGTAGAGACTACAATGATAAATCTTTGGGAAACAGGTGCTTGTCATGTACACTAACACCTTCGTACCGGTTTAATCATTCAGCTATTTGTCAAATTTACTACATTTTTTACCTGCTTGGATTAGTTAAAAGGATTGCTGTAATCATACAGAAGAATAAAATAATTATATATTAGCACTCAGTTTTGCGTTCAACTTCATCATTTTAAATTTTAAAAGGCCGCCATATTTGAATGGCGCGCTTGCGTCACGTGTTCAGTTATTGATTTCACCAATTTTCGAATCGGAACGAAAATAAGTCAGATGAAGCGGTTTCTGGCCTTGGACTTTGAGTACCCGGTCACATGTCCTAGCAGTAGTATCCAAGTTACCTCCAATCTATCAGTCAGTTCAATCTTCTCAGCTGCAACACCTGGGACTATTATTACTTCTAGTCCCATTCTAGTCCCAGTTTACACTAAACTTTCACAAAGTGCATTTTTTTCTTTCATTTTTTTGTAATGCAAGTTGTTACTAATGGTCATAACATAAAATAAGACTTTAATAAGGATGACGTCAGTTAAATTGTACTAATGTATAAAGTTGTTCTTTGTTAGCGAAAGTTATTTTAAGCATAAAGTATCATAGGGTTTATGGGGGTGGGGTATTTCTGCAGGAAATGATACAGAAAACCTGTAGTAGGAGCTTATAATTGAATATTGAATATTTTTATGCAGTTAATCCACCCTGATGTTTGATTGATTGATGGATTGGTGGTTGGATGGATGGATGGATAGATAGATAGATAGATAGATAGATAGATAGATAGATAGGATAGATAGATAGATAGATAGATAGATAGATAGATAGATAGATAATGGGGTGAGGTGGAGTGGGGTGTGGTGAGTGGGTGGATGGATGGATAGATTATGAATGCATTGTATAAAATAGCTCTCTATATCACAAAATTCATTAAATCTTTTTCAGTGATCCTGCACTCTGTTTAGTACAAAATATCCTTTGAGAAAAGAAATAAAAGAAATAAAGCCAAATAAAAAAGAACAAGACAAAGATCACACTAGAATTTAAAAACTGTAGCTCTTGAACATGTAACTAGAATTTGTCTCATTTTCATGTGTTAGCTGTAACCAAAGTGCATGTTCCAAATGTTTCAGAAAACTTTAGTTGCAAATCATTTTGTCTTGCATATTTAAATGTACAGGCTGAACCTCTATTGAAGTAAAGAATGAGCAATATTATTTCTTGTGCTTTGTTGTAAATATTTATTGTTCTCATATTTAATTTTTCTAAATTCCCTGATTATGTAACCTCATTCTTTTAGTCTTGTAAAAAGCAATGAACAAGCATAACGAAAGTCTGGCTCTTCGTTGCAAATTCAGAGAAACCTCAGTATTTGGGAATTGAATAATGCTCCTCAATTAATGCAGTGGATTAAAACAATTTTATGCAGCAACTTAAGAGTGTCATTTTTCTTTAAATATGCAATATATTATCTCCCATCGCTAAGTTATTTCCCCTGTATATTGTTACCGTAACGAAGTATACACTTTCTTTAACACTTTTTGTTTTAATTTGATTGGTGAATGGTGGGTATTCATCTAGGTGATAAACTCATTTTGTTCTTGTTCTGAATGTGACCAAATGAAGAAAATATTAATAAACCTAACATAGAAAAATGGTAGCTTTTGAACCTTGGCAAATATTTTTTTCTCCCATTCAACTTCATAAATGTTTGTATTAGATGGAGGAAATTTCTTCCCCACAGGGCCGGCCTTAGGCCATGCCCACAGGGCCCCCTACACATTAGTAGTATTAAAAAATATATCTATTGAAAGAAAGTAATTTTAAAGCAATGGAAGAAGATAGATAGATAGATAGATAGATAGATAGGTAGGTAGGTAGGTAGGTAGGTAAGTAGGTTGGTAGGTAGGTAGCTAGATTGAAAAAACTGTCCCAGCTGTTAAGTGTTAAGTTTTAAAATGAATGCTATAAAGATGAAACTGAAGAAAAAAAAAATGATCCTAGTCGATTTTGGTCTTTAAATGGCTTATA